>JAJOOS010012922.1:0-12121 GCA_029582725.1 Solanum chiquidenum
CGAGAGTTTGAGGGAGAGAGGCGACTGGCAAACAGTTTGCTACAGGACACAATTAAATCAAAGTGTGGTTATACCATTTAATTTGAATTAATAGTTTGCCATTATGTACAATTTTCCCTATATATATATATATATTCTGCCCAAGATGTGGGTCCCAAAAAAAGAGAGTAAAAACTACATAATTAGACATATTATACTATCATATATATCATTATTATTTGTAATTTTAAAATATTATGTTTTTTATCACTAATTAAGAGTTTTCTATGTATTTTTGCTATCAGATACACAAAAAATATGGAAAGAGGCGAGTGAGATTGGAAGGGAGGCGAGCAACATTCGTATGCATCCCATATACATGCGAACCATACTATATACACTAGATACATGCGAATCCACTTGGATATGGTGTATCTAGAACAAATTACACCTAAATTTGACCTCTTGTATCCGAGATATATGTTTCTGGACATATTTAAAGATGTCAAAATCTGATAAGATACGTAATATTACAATGTAAAATATATCTAAATAAATAGATCATAAATTAATGAGATTTATGTAAGTTCCACCTAAATAAATGGAGTCAAATTGTATGGAGGGAAGTTTATCTCCTAGTAATTAATTAACTTGTTAAATAGGAAAAAAGAAAGAAAAAGCCAAAAAGGTTAAAAGAGGAAACATATTCCTCACATATGGGGTTGATTCATCTTATATTAGTTTGTACTAGGTTATTACGCTAGGGTGTGCGTATTTTGATAGATATCGAATATTAAAATTGAAATTTTGAAAATGCAGTTTTGATATTACAATATTTGTTATTATGATTTTTTTTCTATTATAAAAATAGTATTTAGTATGGTATTGAATATCTATCAAGAAAATATCAAATATGGTATATAAAGTATTTAATTACATATACAATTTAGTATAGTACACTATTATTTTTTAATAAATATATTGGCCGAGCTAGTTCGATATAATCAAGAAATATCATGAAAATTCAAAATTACAATTCTTTATTGTATTATTTAGTATTAGAATTTAATTGAAATTGAACAAATTACTGAACTACAATAGCAATTACTGAACATATTATACCCACTCCTAGTTATAATTCCGTTGGTCAAATTTAATGTCGATAGCAATTATGTAAAGTTAACGCCATAGTTTTCCTTAGCCTCCAAACTTAATTAGCAATCCTTTAATTTATATTTCTAGCTGTCAATTACCCCAACATTTACAGCCAATCTCAATAAATTCCTTTGGAGTACTAATTAATACTGCTTCTCAAGATTATGTGAATAGTTTACATTAGAAACTAATTAACCTGCATCCATAATCATAATTAGAAGCAAGAATGCCTAAAGAAATGGATCTTGTTGGATAATATGTACGTTAATTAATGGATCTTATGGATAATATGCACAAAAAAGAGATTATTTTCTTGTATTTTAATCTTTGTTCAGTAAAAGATATATATATGGATCATTATTTAGAATATACTTTTTAGTTGGAACCTGTTTGACATTGTTGTAGAAAGATCAAAAACACTTATTTTTTTAAAATATAAGGTGTTGGCTAATTAGTAAAATTATTTTTAAATGAAAGTAGAAACATTTTTTCTGATATTGGAAGAAACTAAAAAAAAATTGTTTCTTGAAAAAAAACCAGAAGCACAAGCAGAATTTTTTTTTTAATTTCAAGACCAAACTATTCCTGCCATATATACATATTTTTCAATATATCTATATTTATTTATTTTTGCGGTGAATTTTTTGTATTTAGTGATTTAATTTGTCGAATAGTTTTTAAATTTATTTCTATATATAATCTTAATTGAAATTTTTAATATGTATATTTTAATTTAATTAAAATATCTATAATAGTTAATTAAAATTATTTAGTAGAAATAATTTATCTCTACTAAATAATTTTAATATTAAGAATCTATTAATATCTGTCATTTTTTGTAATTTGACTCTCAGAAATACTTTTAAAAAAAGATTAGTCAAACACAATCTGTTTATAAAAGTACCTTTCAAGTGAATTAGTCAAACACAATTTGGCCTTTTTTTTTCAAAAATACTTTTCTTAAAATCTATTTTTATAAAATACTTCTAAAAATAAATCGTTTTTAGCAGGAATGTCAAACAGGCACAATAACTTGGAGTTTGAAATTATCGATTTATCATGCCACTTTTAAAATTCATCTTTTCATATTGACATTATAAATATTAGACATTATAAATGTGTGTCAATTAATATGGTAGACTTTGTATCTAGTCAATTACCACTATATATCTAAAATGGGTTTTGGGGGAAGTACTATTTTTGAATTTTGAATTAAAACAAGATAACTACTTGAGTAGTTATAATATTAGTTTGATGTTCATGAACATAATAACAAAGGAAGTGAAAAGAAGAAATTTAGGTAAGTTTGGTAGAGGTTTCCTATAGATCCTTTCCAAGCTTCCAAGTTTCCACCACAAGTCCCCTTGCCACCCAACAACAATCACACCAATCATGTGACTCCACTTAGCAAATTAAACAATTCCCTGCCTACCAAGACAAACAAATATTAAACCAATTGGCATTGCAATTTTTTTTTAAAAAATAAGACAAATAAATTAATAGATATTAGCGACAATCAGCATTCTTTATAAATGTCTCTAAAGCTATATTAGATGTAAAGGTTTTAATTCCTTTTAATGTATATATCTATTACCACTAAAAGTTATTTTTATCGTACGAACATTTCACATATTTTTTTTTAGATTAAGATCATAAGCATCAATTTTTTTCTTTTCTCAAACTCTATACTAAGTTAGTGGCTGAGCTAGGATTATGACTAATAGATTCAAAATTTGAAAAAATAAATATACGAACTAACCTAATAAAATTCGACATCTACTATATGAAAGTTCAAATCTATAACCTAATCATAAGGTGGCTCTGCTACATACAAAGTTAAAATTAGACAAACAAATTTGAACGGAAAGAATATAACACTAGAAAATAAATAAAGATTCTCTCAAATTTTCTCCTAGCAGTATGGAACAGGTCAAAGGGGGACAATGGAATAATAAAAAAATAGATAAATAATCCATATGTAAAATGACTGTAATTGCCCTTTTGATAATGACAGGCTGACAGGTTTCTTCTGAGAAACAGAGAGGCAATTGCAGTCTGCAAGAACCTAAAGCCGACCAACAATTAAAATCTCTGTGATTTGGTTGTCATCAATACCTGACCCCCTCTTTCCTAGAACGGATTAACCCCTTTATTTCCCTCCTATATCTAGAGAAAATCATCATTATATTGTTCCCCACTTGAAGAATCATCATCATCAATAAAAAGGGTTGTTGTTTTTTTCAATTTTCAATTTTCAAGAAGATAATAATGGCTGGTACAAAGACAAATGATTTTCAAGATATGTTGCCAATGATGGCAAATAAGCTTGGTGGGGATGGTTTAATTAGAGAGCTGTGTAATGGGTTTAGGGTATTAATGGATAAGGAAAGAGGGGTTATAACTTTTGAGAGTTTGAAGAAGAATTCAGCACTTCTTGGGTTACAAAATTTGAGAGATGATGAGTTGATGAGTATGTTGAGAGAAGGTGATTTGAATGGAGATGGTCATCTTGATCAGATGGAGTTTTGTGTACTTATGTTTAGATTGAGTCCTCAATTGATGGAAGAATCTGAAGATTTGCTTGAAATTGCTCTGCAACATGAATTTAAAAGCTAATTCATTCAGCTTGTAACTCAATTTCAGACTGATAAAAGGGAAAATTATGTATCCAATATTGACTTGTTTCATGTTGAAAATTGTAATATGGAAACAAGAATTGGGAATTTGATTTCTTACACAAATATACATATTCTTTGTAATTTCTATTTTTTTTAATTTTCTTCTTCAGGATTCATTATATTTTTCTGCCTATTTTAGAAAAATTAAGAAGAATGCCAATGATTTTAGTATTTTCGTTAGTGGCGGATCAAATTATGAGCTATACTTCATAATCATATCTGCGTATGATGCGATGAATAGTCCGATGTGGTAATTTTTTAGTCACAGAAGTAAGAGTGTAAATGGGATCGGCATTAAGGTGAGGCCTTCTCGTCCGATTTTAGGTCGGACTGACCTTTGATGGTCCGGATTTTGGCAAGAAAGGGGGGTATGAGCCACGAGCACAACCTTCTACGTCTTAATAATAACATTGACATTTTATAGGATTTGACGTTTGATTGTGAACTTTATTTTTTACATTTAAATGTGTATAATATAAAATTAAATTTCTTCACTGTAAATTGAGTGGAAAAGTGATAGTTTTCTCGTAATTGGCTGGGCATTCGGAAAATACACGAAATAAAAAGAATCATATGAATTGAACATAATTTTCAACAATTCACACCCATATTTTTTTTTTCCTTTTGTTGGTAGCTTAATTTGTTGATTTATTGACCTTTGTTTTGGATGGAAGTGACTAAAAATATGCTTTGCTGGCTGCTCCTAATTAATTTTGTCAAGAAAAAAATATATTGGCTGACAATAGGATAATGGGCTGCTAACTGAATCAGATATGATCAGTGACATAGGTAAGTAAGCGATGTCAATATTTATAACAGAAAGTATAAAATTTTGTTCATCAAATTAGAAAGTACAAAATTGTGTTCATGAATGTGCCAAGAGACTTCTTTTTTCAAGTAACATCATTTCGTTCAATATATCACTTTTTGTTATATATACATATATATGTATTTATTGAAATTTGAAGTGAAATTATGTCTCTTTGTGAATATCAACTCTTTTCACAGTTACAAATTGATGAACTTGTAAATACTGAATTTCAGCATTCTGAACACATAAAAATACTAATTTATGTGTTCTCTAAATATTGAACTTAAAACGAAATATTTAAATACTACTAATTTAATGTGTGTTTCAAATATAATACTCTATTTAACGTCACAAAGTGGGCAGATTATGTTCAAACACAACTGTGCAGCTAGGGCTGTGAGCTTTCACAACTTTTTTCTACATCAACTAAAATAATAATATTGAGCAAAACGTATTAATCACGTGAATTTTTATTTAATCATGTGGTAATATAAGATTTAAATTAAATATGTTTACAGTTGATTAGTATTTATCCGAAGAGACTCCTATTAGTAGAGTTTGGGAAGATGAGATATCTTCATTTTTATACTTGCGAGATTTAATAAGGAGACTTTTTTTTATTTAATTTATAAATGACCAAGAAATCTCATTTCTTTATAAAAATTCAAGTTTTTTTTTAAAAAAAAACAGTCAGTAGATCTTGCTGTTGTCGAGTTTATAGAAAATATGTGAATATATCTCTTTTAAAAGTTATCAACTTATTTAACTCAAAATTATTATCCTTAATATACTATGAAATGGTTAATTTTAAGAAATGCATTTAGCTTCAAATATTAAAAATGTAAAAGATTGGAGATCCTATTTTATAAGAGTAGAGACAATTAAGAGAAGGTTAATGATAATTTATGCGGTCTTTTTTTAAAATAAAAAAAATAATAAAGTAGTAGAAGGGGATTATATAGGTGAGAAATCATAATCAATTAAATGAGCTCCTAAGATTTTCTATAATAATTCATGTGATCACAATTAGAAACGTGACAGAAAAAAAATGAAGGATAAAACCTTGTGTCGTAGCAAAAAAATTTGGTCCTAGCTCCTAAGGATCAAAAGACATACTCCGTCTATTCAATTTATGTGTCATATTTTTTCTTTTTAGTTTGTTTTTAATAAGAATATTATCTTTTTATAATTAAAAATAAATCAACTTTAAATTATTATTTTTATCCTTAGTGAAATTATTTACAACCACACAAATGTATAAGGATTTCTTGACCATAAAACGATTTGACGTGATCGCGAAGAAGCTATAACAGCGTGCTTTTGAGACGCCAGCCCAATCATGAAGCTCTAATCATAGGCCCAATTAGAATATGCTTAAGGTATGCTTAAATGCACTTTTAATCGGATCATATTAGTCATACGTCACAGACTCAGAGTACTTGCTAAGACTCCGTGTGGCACTTGACAACTTACTCACTTTTCTTTCGAGGTCTCGTAAGCTCAAGTAAGCCTCTTATGCTAAGATCGCTAAGGAAATGAAAGAGGAAAGACTTAGAAAGATCAAGAGAGAGCTTTATGAAGAAGGCTTTGTGTGTTACTTTGGAAGATTGCTTACAACTTGCTTGATTGCATGATTGCCTTGCAAATGAAGGGCACCATCTATTTATACTAACTCCTAGGGACTAAAGTGCAATTAATATTTTCTTTCTAAGTCCTTAAACTTATTTACACTTTGGTCCCCTTTCTAGAAAGTCCTACACTTTCTAGGATTATCCAAAGCTTTCCAAGAAGTTATCTAAAGCATTCTAGAGAATTCCTTGCCTTCTTGAATCCTCTACAAGGTTCTAGAGTCTTCCGTAAACCTCTCCACAACTCTAGACCCTTCCGCCCCTATCCGGACGCCCAATTTAATTGTGAAGTGGCGGGACGTGACACATATCTCCATTTCAACTTCTATAACATTGTATGATTAGATATAGTTGTCAAAAAGGGCAGTCCAGCCCCACCTGGTCCAAGCTTTGCGGGCTAAAAAATTTGATGGGCTAGGACGGATCGATCCTTTATTAGGAAGGGCTTGAAAATGATCAATCCAACTCAATCTTAGAAGGGTCATGGGCTGGGGCGGGTCATTCCCTTCTTTTCTTTTCTTTTTCAAATTTAAAATTCTATGACATCAAGAAAATGAGAAGATTTTCAAATCAAGTATGACAAACAATGATATTGCTTTAATAACACTAGCAAAACATATAGTGTGATTAACATGTATCTAGGATACTAGATATGCGAGATACATGTATCTGGTGTGATGCATCTCAGATACGCGAGCGAGATTAGAGAGTGGCGAGCGAGATAGAGGGAGGCAAGGGCGTGGGATTCATTAATGTATCCTAGATACATGCAAATCCACTTGGATAGAATGTATTCAGAACAAATTACATCTAATTTTGAGTTCATGTATCTCGAGATACATGTATTTGGACACATCAAAATCTGGTAAGATTTGTACTATTACAACATAGCGTGCATCTAAGTAATTAGCTCATGCACTAGTGAAATTTCTGTAAGTTACCCTTAAATAAATAGTTTTGGCTCATGGACCCACCCCGACGAGGCTCCAATCAAGCCTCAAAAACTTATATGGTCGGACCTGGCTTATAAGACCTAATTTTAAATAGGCTTGAAAAATCATATTGCAACCCTACCCAATAACGGGCTAGGATGGACCGACTTCATGGGCTAAACCCATTTTGACAGCTCTAACTAGACACATAGTTTAAAATATTCATTTCGGCTCAACTTATGAGTCATAATCCCTCCATTTTTTTCCATGTTGGTGATACAATACAATGGATTGAATTGTACTTATTTTGTCAAGTTGCTATAAAAAAAAAATCATCAAAATGCCATATATATTTCATCACATGAAGCACCCACAAAAACATGAGACCATAAAAAAACACAAATATAGAAACCACTATCCTTCGTATTATATTTTTTTTGCACAAATGATACAGTAAGAAATCGGGTGTTCATTCTTTTGAAATTTTATTCATTAATGCGGTGTCAAAACCTTAAAAGGTTAGTTTAAATTTTGTACACATTATTGATGTATAGATTTTTACATCATCAGGTTAAGTTGATTTAATTATAACGAAAATAAATGTTCATTGCAATTGCAAGATATGATAACTTGTAAAAAAAAATATCTTATTGTAGCTGGTTACATTGAACTAATAGTGTAATTTTATTTTATTTTTCAGTTTCACTATATATTATTATTAATTTAATTCATCTTAAAGAATAAAGATTGGAGATCATATGAGAAAAATATGCCTTTTAAATCTGAGATCTCTCAGAGTTTAATGAAATGATCATAACGGTGTATTTTCTTCAATTATTTTCATCCAAACTAGGAACGTCTATTTAAATCCATTTAAAATGCATAAGCTGTCTATGGTGAAAAAAAACAAGAACCTTTTTATTTTCTTATTTTTTTACTTTTGCACGGTTAATTAACGGTAATAGCTTAATTGCCATTAATTTTATTTTTTTTCTAGAGACAGTTAACACTCTTTGTAAATGTCTCTAAAGTCTATATCGACATTAGATCCAATAATATTGAATATAATGTATTAAAATATAAATAGTATCTCATATTATTAATGTCATGATTTACTATGTATACCAGACATAAATTTACAACCAAACGTTATACTAAAATTTAGTAACAATATACTATTTTTATTATCTTATACACCTTATAAATCAAAATGTTTTTGAATTGAAACAAACTGTAGCGTCCTTCCCGCACTAAGTATAGTAGTATTTCACTCTTTTTAGAATTTTTTTTCTTTCTTTTTCCACTCTTTTGAAACTTTCAAACTCTTAACTAACCCTAACAACACTCTTTCATTTCATCTAAATTAGAGAAGAAAAAGGGTGATCCAATGTGACATTTTAGATGAAGAACAAAAAAATCATTCTAATGGAAACAAGATCCGTTAAGAAAAAAAGGCTTCTCGATGAAATCTACGCGAGTTTTTCATGTGGTGAAGACCGCATCAGTGATCTTCCTGATGCGGTCATTCACCAGATTCTTTTCTTCCTTCCAATCAAATCCATCGCCAAACTTAGCGTACTTTCTAAGAGATGGAGGCACATGTGGCACGCATTCCCAGATCTCGATTTCACAACAATCAATGTCCCATCAACATCATCATCAAGTTATAATAACTCAACCTCAAAAGTCAGCTGTAACAATTACAAAAAATTCCACGCAAATTGTACTCGTTCCGGAGGTGCTGATTTCATAGATCAAGTGTTATCTTTTCGCGAAAAAAATTCAGGGATCAGGCTACTCCGTTTTCGTGCAAATTTGAGTTTTTCACATCTCAACGCCCTGATTCGTGGCGCTGTTAAGCACAATGTACAAGAACTCGATGTTGAAGTAGCCACTAATGATTATTTCAATTTCCCAAGAAGTGCTATAAATAGTGACTCTTTAAGAGTTTTTAAATTAAAGTCAAAATATCCAGGATTTAGGTTACCTCCTTCATCAATTATGAAAAATGGGTTCAAAAATTTGTTCTCTTTGTCACTTTCATGTCTTATTATGTACGAACAACCTTCGTTACATGATTTATTCACGGAGACATCTTTCCCGTTGCTTAAGAAATTGAGTCTTGATGGTTGTACGGGGCTAACTTACTTACATGTAAGTTGTCGTGTACTAGAGGATTTAATTCTTGAAAATTGTTTTCAATTGGAGAATTTAGATATTATGTGTCCAAAATTGGAGAAATTGAGTGTCAAGAATTGCTTCGATTCGTATTCTAGTGGTACTGAGGTTAAGATTGTTGGTCTGAGGCTAAAAAGTATTGTTTGGTCGAATAATACTATAACGGATCAAAGTTGTTTGGAGAATTTAACTTGTTTGATTGAGGCTTTTGTTGGGTTTTTTGTTCTTCTTGAGGATCTTGGTGCAATGAAGCTTCGAAGTGTCAATGATTTCTTGTCTGGCCTCTCTCATTCACATTCATTAGTTCTTGAAAATCAAAGTGTTGAGGTATATTTTGGCTTAACTTACCAAGTTCTATGTTTTATTTGATGTGTGACATTTAATTTTGGCCTCTTCTATGAATCTATATGTGTGACATTTAATTTTGTCGCATAACTTGGTGTTTGTCAACTTTTCACCAGTATAGGAATTGAGTAACTCGGCCCATCAAGACTTAAGCTATTTCGATTTGAGTCTTTGATTTTTTCATATGGTATTAGTTCAGTTCATTGACCACTAGACATTGTAAATATATATATTGATTATTGGACCAAGTTGTTGTTGTTACATTTACATTAGTTTTGCTCTTTACCATGATTTGAATTCTGATCTCCTTATTTTGTTAGCCATAATCCAATAAATATTTATTGATTATTGGACCAAATTGTTGTTGTTACATTTACATTAGGATACATTTTGCTATCTACCGTGATTTGAATTTTGATCTCCTCAATATTTTGTTAGCCATTTATCGTATAAATATTTATTGATTATTGGACCAAATTATTGTTACATTTACATTATGCCTCGTTTTGCTTTCTATCATGATTTGAATTCTGATCTCTCATGATTTTCCCATTATTATATCATTGTAGCTAGACTTCAAAATTGATTTCTATAAGCTCTCTATTTTTTTGTTGCAGATTCTATCGAAGAATAATCACTTGGCTGGAATTTCTCTGCGTCCTTTTAGTAAATTAAGATCATTAGAGTTGCACACAGGGTTCCACAAACACAACATTCCAGGATTAGCAAATCTGTTTAGGAGTTCTCCAGTAACAAATACACTAATTCTCAAGATTACAAATGAGCACAACATCCAAAGAAGGGTAAGAATTTTTCATTCAGCAAAGAATCAATCTTAATTATGAATATTAATTGTTGGTGCAAAAGAGTATATGCGATACAAGTAACGAGGTACATAAACCTATAAATCACACGAAGAAAATTATCTCAATAAATATCTATGATCTAATGCAATTTATAACCTACATTGTTAAGAACATAAAACACACTTTTAGAAATAGTAGAAGTTTTTTTCCTATCACGAATCAATAGAAAATTTTTGTTATAAGTAAAACATTTGTTCCCACCTCATTTTCACCAAACTAACTCACTGGAAAAATGTATGACAGAAAAAAGATTCTCATTGAAATACTTGGAATAAACACTGAATATTTTTTTATTTTTTCATTGATTCAATCAAAATTATGACAAATTAAAGTTCATCGATAGTGTGAAAAAATTATGACTCCATTTGTGTATATAAGTTAAACTCATTTCTATTTGGACTGATTGATTAAGTGAATGTGTGTCAAATTCTTAGATTGGAGATCACTAGTGTCATGCTCGAAACTATAGGTTAAATTTCATCGATAGTGTTAAAAATCTTTACACTGTCAATATATATTTCTCATTACATTGATGTTTAGCCTAGCTCACACATTTTTGCCTTGTCTAAATTTTCAGAAATGGAATAGGGACCTATGGCAATTGTCAAACTCTGGTGAAGAAAGATTTTGGGAGTCACAAAGTAATGCTATGAATTCTTTCCTTCAACATCTTAAAGTAGTGAAGATTCATGGATTCTCAGAGTGTGAAAGTGATGTTAGTTTAGTGAAGTTTTTGTTGAAGCATGGAAAAGTATTGCAAGAAATGTTCTTGTGTGTAGCTGAGCTTTCCAAATCAAGAGACTCACTTCATAGAGAAAAAATCAAATCACAAATAATGGGGTTTTCCAAAGCATCTTGTAATGCTAAGATTGTGTTCAAGTAAACTTAGAGCTATGTATGGTTGCAATTTTCAAGTTGAATTATATCCATATTTATGGACTTATGGTTGCAATTTTGGAACTTCATAGTCATGACTTAATATACATTATTATCTCATTTGGAATGTAAATCAAATATTTTCTTGAGTTTTGACACGTGTCATACTTTAGTTGGCGCGTATAATGCAATTTCCCAGAAGTGGTGGTTATGCCAACAAGCACAGGAGATAAGTATTAAGCCTAATTACTTGATTAGTCAAAAATGCTCCCAAGATGTACCTTAATTATCATTTGTAGCTATGAGTTGGAGGTATCTAAGATAACAAATGGACATTTCGATTGAATTTGAGTTATTTAAAATAGACTAAATCAAGTCATTACCCAATACTACCCACAGATTAATTAGGTTAAGCCAAGATGAAGTAAATAACTAATCATAGCTTTAACTCACTCATCTTTCTTAGTTTTCTTATGATATGTTTATAATTACCAAACATTTTTTTTCCTTCCTCATTATGCTATATATGTTTTTGTCACACCCCGAAAATCCAGATGTGATGGCACGTGCCCAAACCCCACCAGACACGTCAGCCTAACACCCAAAAACCCGACGATACAGAATTTATAAAACAAGAATAAGATAGAAAGATAAGCGGAAGTCTTTAAATAAA
>JAJOOS010012924.1:0-41198 GCA_029582725.1 Solanum chiquidenum
AAATATAATTTAAGACTGGTTTAAGAGTCGCCACTTAATTTTTAAGAAAAATCAAGAAAAACTGATTTTCAATAGATTAAAACAGGAAATCAATTGAAAAATATTAAAAGGGGGTTCGGGGGTTCTTATTAACATTCTAGGAAGGTTTTAAAAGCACCTAGAATGTCCACTAATGTGGTTATCCGACGATTAACTACTTGGCTAAAATAATTTTAACTTAGCTTGATTTGCGAAATTTGAACTATTTTATAGTTAAAACTTATTTCAAAGGGGAAAAGAGGAAATATTTAAATATTATCTAAGTGAACTATCCTGCAAAGTTATTCCTTTAAGTCTTGTTAAGAGATGACCGATTTAGTTAAATCATTAAATCAAAATAGACGTCTTTCGGGGATTTGAATTTTCGACCTTAAGACTAACGACAAATACTAGTAGGTAAATGCGCACAGTAAAGTAAAGGGGGAAAGAGAGTTAGGCCCAAATCTGGTTTATGTCCGCCTGGACCAGTATTTAGGCCTATTTTGTTTTGGGCCTTAGGCCCAATTCTTCCACCTGTCCTAAATTCTAACAATATAATAGCAAATAAGTGGGCTTATGCCCAAAAGTAACAAAATACAATTTTGAAATAAAGAGTGGGCCTTTGGCCCAATCTTTTAACTCTCCAATCTATTGCATCTTCTCGACTTCGGGACCTGTTCGTCGATTTTTGATGGCTGACTGACTCAATGGGGGTATTTGAGCCTTTATGGCTCTCTCGAAATGCAAAGGAGTGAGTTCATGGCGAACTCGGGCAGATTTCACATGCAACAGAAAAAAAAACAAGCAAAACTTAGAGTAACAACCCACATGATTTAATAAAAGAAAATAAAGAAGAGTAAAAAAAAAATATCACTACTGCCTAAGCGTCATAATGAAAACAAAAATGAATAATTAGGATTAGGATCAAGTGTAAGTATAGAGAAAACAAATGTTCACACATACATATATTTATATCCCATAGAGAATGGCAAACATGCAACCATAGATTAAAATGAACTAGATTTAAAATTAATTTTACGGTAAATTCATTTAAATAACAAACCGACTGACGAGTTTAAACAAAATAAAGACGAGGAGCACAAGGTGGATGAATGAACCCCAAAAGAGAGATAAACTAGTAATATACATATTTATATTTTAAAAAAAAAGACGTGAAAATAGGGAAAAAGAGAACATACTCCCTTGTAACTCACTTCACTATTTACTTAATGACTCAAAAACCAAATTGGTCAAATTTCACCATTTTCCAACTTGACAGGAACAATGACTTTCAAGTATTCGGCAAACAAACGAGGACGTGGATAGGAGAAAAATCACAATGACCACAACTAGAACTCAACCTAATCGAGTATGAAATGATCCAAAATGTTCAACCTCGATTATAATTAAACAAACTTATACTAGATAAGGAAATTTGGATGAAATTTTGCCACCAAATCGGGTTGTCGATATTTGGGGCTAAAATACCAAATAATCAATGAATCTTTGTGATCACATGACAAAAAGTAAGAAAGGGACTGAAGACATAACAGTTTGACCACTTTCCGTGTTAAAATTAGGCTAAGGCATGCAACTTATGTTAACCACAATATTGCAAACAAGCCAATACAAGGAAACATGGATCGCAACAACATTTGTCATGAAAGACTTCGGAAATTGATAAGATCAAGATGTAAGAAACCAATCAGAACAAATGAGTTTAACATGTTAAGACTTATACTACCTACAATCAAATATCCTTATAATCTGAAGCATAAACAAATCATCAGAGAAAGAGAAAAAAAATAAAATGTTTGGAGCATATACGAGATAAGAACGAGAGGTGCTTAGTTGCATAAACGAGCAGCCACGTTCCCCAAACTTAAAAAAAATAAAAGCACCTTCAAACTTACAGATAGAACTTAAATATACTAACCACAAGACGCAACGCCAAAGGGAGGAACCAAGTTCTTAATCATAGATACTCTAGACATAAATCACATACACAAACACGTTCGATGCCTCAGTTATACAGAACACTGACTCAAACCCAAACGACCAGGCATTAAACACCAAAATAACTAAGAACAGAGGCCTTCGAGCCGAAAAAAAAAGACAAAGAATCTACTTCAGTTCACGAAAACGGAACATTCAATACGAGTTAATAATCAAGAAGAGGTTTACCTTCCCGGAGGCAGCGAACTGAAGACGAGATGAGCTTGAAGCGACACTTCCACCACGAAGCTCAAACACGAACGACAACCAAAGGTCTGGGCAGAGATATCAAATTTAGACACTGAAACTAATTCTCCTTTTTTTTCTCTTGAGGTGTATTTCGTATGGAATTTTTTTGTTTTTTGGTTAGTCTAGCTCTGTTCTCCTCTTTTTTTTTAAAAAATCAATCCCCTTCCCCTTTTTTTTGCACAGTGAATGAAAGCAAATATATATAAGGGAAAGATCGGTTCCAAAAAAAAGGGGGGAAAGGGATAAGGGCAATTTTTTTCAATGCCCAAATTCGAAATTCAAAAATCAAAACTCTTTCACCAATTCGGTGAGGCACCTTTTCCTTGCAATTTCAACCCATTCCGGAAGAGGAAAGGGAAGAAAACGCGTGCCTGCTGTCCACTGTGGTGATATTAATGCGGATAGGGACATTGGAAGAAGAAGAGACGTGTGTATAGGGGCGGTTTGGAGTCGTTGCTGGAAGAAAAAGAAGAAGAATGTACAGGGGTCGGTCGGTTGATTTTTGTAGTGGGTTTGTACGTATGTTGTATGTTGGTGGGCTGGGAATGATTTCTTTTAGTGTTTGGGGTTGCTGGTTGGCAGAAGTGGGCCTGGGATGATGTGGGTCTTCTGGAAAAAAGTTTTTTGGAAGGCCCAAAATTGATCTAAAAAGAATTGGTAAGAAAGAGATTAAAATAAAAAATAAAAGATTGTCACATGATTTGCAATTATGGCAATGAGAATTAAGAAGTTAGTCAAATTGAGTTGAATTAATAAATTCGGCTAAAACCTAAATAAGGTGGACTAATATAAATTAATTAACGAGCTTCTTAATGTTAACGACATAAAACAATTCATTCGATTATAAACTAATTAACTTAAAACTATAGCCATGACTTAAATAACGTAACTTAATAAAATGTGCTTTTCAAATCAACAAAATTAAATAAGGTAAAATAACGTAAAATAAGAAAAATTAAACTAATAAACTAAATAACATATAAGTATACTTTAAACCAAATTAATTTAATTGAACATTTAATTAAAACAAACTCTTTATGAGACGATTTTTGAATATTCATAAAATAAAATGTATTAACTATATGTAAAATATAAGTATTGTCTAAAAATTATAATAAGTGATATAATTTATTTAAAATAACTTGCAAATTTTTATTTTATTTTTTTGAAATTTATAAAATTAATTATTTTTAAATCATTTGAAATCTAAGAAGCTCGAAAGTTAATCGTTATCGGGGAGGGTCAAAATTGAGTGTCAACAAGCTACACCGAAAATATTGTTTTGGTGAATTCATATACTGATGATTGACTATAAAGTTTACAAGTACTTTGTGTCTTTTCATTTACCTTTTGATGAGATCAGCAGGAAGTGCTTGTTCAGGGAAAATCCAGTCTTTGTAAACTACTGCAGACATTTCCATGGAATATTTGGAAGGGAAAAAAGTCAACTCAATAACTCCGTCACTATTGATCAAGAGTTGTCTTGCTAAAGCATTTATGTTCATCGTGTCACGAAAATGAGGAAGGAGAAGCTTATGAATGGGATGAAGCATACTTAGTTGCCTATTTGTTGCAATCACAAATGGCTCGATCACCGCATGTGTATTCAACCTGAGAGGGTAATAATAAGTGTTCGATTAATTTTACTCAATCATAAATTGAATTTGGTTATGGGTAAGTTGTGTTTCATATAAAGTTTTTGACAGGTTTTACCAGTGACTGATGAGCTCATGAATGCCCGAGTCATTCACTACTGCATAGGCTTTGGCCAACTGCCAGATAGAACTTTCAACACCTTGATCAGATGGTGTGTATACTTTGCTAACAGTACCAAATTGATCTCCATCTGGATGTGGCAAACTTAGTTCAATTGCCAGAGGCTTCAAAGTTCCATTATCTTGCAAGAAAAGCAGAGTTCTTGAGGCATAAGTTTTTGTGTTTGTCGTCGCGTTAATTCTCCTCAAGTATGGCATAACGATGTCATGATGGTTCAATATGAATAGCATGTTAGCCTTGATTGCCTGTTAAATAGTACCAACTCTTTATCAACTAATATTTGTCAGTACAATCTTCTCACTAAAGTTGATTGAACAATTTAGCCAGTATCAAGATAAAATTATTAATTACCTCATCAACTGTTAGTCCATCCAACTTATCCTCTATCTGCTCTCTGGTAATTGTACTGTTTTGGTTGCCATATATGTTAGGATCCAGATTGCTTTTCGGAGGAAATTCCTACAGATATTAGATAAGCCAGCATCTTCAAAATGTGTAAGAGATAATCACGAAAATAGAAGTAGCAAGATCTTGATATCCTCGAAGAGTAGCAATTCAGATGAGTGAAAGTTTACTTGGAGTCTACTAATTAAGACGGGGTTGATTCCTGCCAACATTTCTCTCCCAAATTCTTCATCCGTCCTCCATGCAGTTTTATCCTCTAAATACACCAATAATATTTAGATTACCAAAGGTGAGGGCGTGAAAAGTAATACATGCAGAAATTTAGATAAATACCTTGAATAACTTGAGGAGTTGGGAACTTGAATACGCCTTCACCATCAGAATGAAAGACATCTTTTAGAATCTCCAAAGGAATACTATCAATAAGGGCTTTCAACAAAGGGCCTTCAGGCAACTTGATTCCTCCTTCATAGAGTTCAAGTACATCCTCAAAGCTATCAAACTCATTCGGTGTGTTATCGAACAAAGCCTTAAACGCAGGGAAAAGTGACTGTACAGTGAATTTTAAGGAAAATGTCAAGAAGTCTGACATCTTCAGATGACCAAATCGCTCGTCCCTTGGCACATATATGTCTAAGCTCATAAGCAATGGAATCCTGCTCTCGGAATTAGGATCTGCAAGCAATTGTCAAGACAATTTGCTCTTCAAAGAAATCAAATACATGAAAATGCAAATAGTAAAAAAGTTTTGTGAGTGTTTTAACCTGTTTTTGTTGGTTCACGGCCTGTCCTGCCTCTACGAGGATACGGATACTCAGAGGACCCTCCAAGTATAGGCCTAGCATACTCTTCGCCTTTATCCAGGAATTGCAAACAAAATGGATATTTCCATGATTAGGAACATCTTCGAGTGTGAGTGACTTGAGGAAGAACTCATTAAGATGAAGATTCTTGATGATGAATGCTCCTGGAACTCCAAACTCTTCATGATCCCAATCAAATGTAACACTAAAAGTTGATTCCCCTGCTATTATTGGGGTGATGTGTGTAAGCCAATCCTCTAAGTATGCTGGATTGCTGCATTTTCCTTCAACACCATTTTCTGCAAATGCAACAAATTCCTATATTTTAGGGTTCATTAGGGAAGAAATAAAGACACGACTGAATAAGGGATAAGAGGAGATAACCTGTATTAACTTTTTTTATTTGATCTTAGATTTAAATTTTAAAATTAATAAAAAAAAAGGTTTAATTTTAATTTTAAATTTTAACTAAATAATAATTTTAAAAAATCAAACCAAACTGGCTATATAAATATTTATCTAAAAATTATAATTATATATATATATATATATATAAAAAAAATTTACAATATATACGAAGTTTTTCCGCTCTTGATTTTGTTTAGGTGTTTGTTTTTATAGTAACTCAATTCTTCGCTTTACTTTCTAGTTTAATTTGTAGCCTTTATTTTGAAAATTAAGTTCCAAGATCTATTTCATATTAAAAATAATTTGTCTTTAATTATTTATTTAATTTGTTTTATTATTCATCATTATAACTGACGGGGTGGTGTTACGATGGAATGTAACCACTCTAATATGTGCTTGAACTAGTATATTGTGACCTTTTTTTGTTTTCAAAAAATTGTGAATAGATCAAAAACCAACAAATAAAAATTACAAAGGATGAAAATCCAACTTAATTAGTTTGATTTGATTTTAATATGTAAAAAAGCATACTTAATTAATTTATTTATTTTTGTTAAAAAAATGATAAACAATTGAGCATCTTTACTAACCAGGATCATCATGAAAAGAACCACTTATCAACTGTATAGAGACTTTCTCACCAAGAAAATCAACAACCTTATCACCAACTGAAGCATTTATGTCAGTGAAGTCCAAAATATTCTTTTTCATCAAAATAATTCTTCCTTTCATATTTTTTCCATTAGCGTTTCCAATGATGGCATCCACAATTTCGCCCAAAGACATGGTTAACTATTTGAACAAAAATATTATGATTTTCTTGATCTACAAAGAGAAGAAAAAAGAGATTTTGGTTGTGAAGTTTTCGAGTTTGAATATCTATTATTTATATTAAAAATTACTAGTTTCAGAAGCTCTCGTTATTTTTGATAATTTTTTTAATTTAATTTTTTACTATGTTTGATAAATATAGTGTATAAATTTATCTGATTAATTAATTGAAAGATGATGACATTGAATAAAAACACACAAAAAGAACCCAAAGCATCCAAAATGTGGAAGTTTAGCTCTTAAGCTTTTAACCAAGTTTGTAAATTTTCAAGTTCATTAAGGAACTCTAGAATGAAATCAAATTAAAGGTAGACGGTAATACCTCGGACTTCAAAAGAACTAAATAGAGGTTCGTACAAGTTACCCATTAGTTTTTAGTTTTGGATCAACTTCAAATGACCATAATTTTTAGCACATGAATTTGATGCTTAGATTCAAGGAAGAGACCGAGTCTATTTCTTATATAATATTGTATATTATTGTATATGAGCGTATAAATACTCTTATAATTTTGTATAAAATGTATATTGGATGTATAATATTGTATATCAAAATTTTAAACATTTTTGTATAAAATAAAATATGAAAAATTGTATATTATTGTTTACTAGATGTATACTATTGGATACCGAATTATGTTTTGGCTAAAAAATCGTAATGTAAGTTTTGAGCTTTACTTTTACAATTTAAGTCAAGTAATTGTATATTTGTGAAAAAAAAAATCAATAAAATATGTGTTATTACTTCTTGAAGATTTCCTAGTTCATTAAGAAACTCTTACATGAAATCAAACTAAAAGTCTATGTCTTTTGTTTATTGGATTAAAAAAATTTGGCCTTTTATAATATTCAATTTAATTCAGGACTCTTTCACATTTAAACTAAGATGTGAATTTCGTATAGAAATAGTGTAATTTTCTTAATTTACTTGGACTCTTGTTTATAATTTTGTCTCTTTATAATATCAAATTTGATTTAGGACTCTCTGACATTTAAATTATGATGTGAATTTCGTTAAGAGATAGTGTAATTTTCTTAACTATTTCTATTTGAACAAAATTATTACTCCCTCCGTCTCATTTTATGTGACACTATTTTCTTTTTGGTCAGTCCAAAAAAGAATGTCACATTTTCTTATATGGTAATTATTTAAAGGTATAATTCATCTTTTACCCTTGTTGGTCCCATTTAATATTAAAGATAGTACTCCAATACATTTATGAGGAGAGAGAAAAGCGAATCTACTTTTTAAAGGGTAATTTGGTAAACATTTCAAAGTCTTCATCTGTTTATTAAACTCCGTGCACGATCAAATGTTGCCACATAATATGGGACGGAGGGAGTATAATTTTCTTGATCTACGTACCTAGAGACGAAAAGAGAGATTTTGATTGTGAAGTTTTTGAGTTTGAATATCTCAAATTTATATTAAAAATTACTAGTTTCAGAAACTCTCGCTATCTTTGATAAATTTTTTAATTTAATTTTTTTTCCTATGTTTGATAAATATAGCGTCTAAATTGATGACATTGAATAAAAAACAAACAAAAAGAACCCAAAGCATCCAAAATATGGAAGTTTAGCCCTTAAACTTTTAGGTCAGTTATTTATTACATAATGAAATGTTACTATTCATAGTGTCCAATTCATTATAAAACTTTTTAACATATAAATTAAGATATAGAGATAAGATAATTTTCTTAATTTTATTTCTTGAGATTTCTATTTATTTATTTTAGTAATTTTTAAAATTTAATTTAATTTTATAATGATATTTTTAGAATCAATTTGTGCGCGATTTGCGTGCGCCTTAATTTGTAAATTAATTTTAGGGAAAAGGCTCAAATATGCCATCGAACTTTCAGAAAAGGCTCATTTATGCCATCCGTTAAAAGTTTGGCTCATTTATGCCATTACCGTTTAAGAAAAGGCTCATTCATGCCATTATTTTTTAACGGTGGTTTTGCAAAACCATTTTTTACACGTGTCCAATTATAATTCCGCCACGTCATTTTTTTTATAAGAAAAAATTAAAATTATGAAATTTATTTTTTTATTATAAAAATAATAATGACGTGGCCGAATTATAATTGGCCACGTGTAAAAAATGGTTTTGCAAAACCACCGTTAAAAAATAATGGCATGAATGAGCCTTTTCTTAAACGGTAATGGCATAGATGAGCCAAACTTTTAACGGATGGCATAAATGAGCCTTTTCTAAAAATTCGATGGCATATTTGAGCCTTTTCCCTTAATTTTATCATGTTCACGAGAATAATAAGCATTTGAATAGATAATATTTTCAAATTGGAATAGGTACTAATTATATAGAGTATTCCCCAACAAAAAAATTATTTTAATTTGTATAATTTATATTTGCTAGCTAGAAGGGTGTGTTTCCCTTGTTAAAAATGTTGATTTTACTTGTATTGTTAGTAATGGAGGCATTATTCACCCATTGAATTTAGCTTTTACTTGTAAAGTGAGATTTTTTTGAAATTATAAATGTTGTTTTTATTTATTTTGCTTATAATAAAATATGTGTGATTACGGGTGTGTTTGGTATGAAGGAAAACATTTTTCGAAAAATATTTTCCAATTTTCTCATGTTTGGTTGGGTAAAATGTTTTAGAAAATCAACTCATTTTCCTCAAATTTAAGGAAAATAACTTCCCTTCAAAAATTAAGGAAAACATTTTCCAAAACTTTCCTCCAACTTCAAAAATTAATTTTTAATTTTCACCCCCCCCCCATTAGCCCCCTACCCCCCTCCAAAAAAAAATTAAGTTTGTTTTTAAAAAATATTTTTGATTACAAATTTTTATTTTTTTACCCCATCTCACCCCTACCCGGGCCGCCCACCCCTCCCCCAAAAAAATTAAGTTTATTTTAAAAAATATATTTTCAATTTCAATTCAAAAATTATTTTTACTCTCTAGTAAAAATAAAAGATATTTTCTCAAAAATATTTTTCAATCATAAATCAAACACTAAAAAAAAATTTCCGAAAAAAATTTTCTACTCACCAACCAAACATGAGAAAATAAGTCCAAAATCTACTTGTTTTTCAGGAAAACAATTTTCATGAAAAACATTTTCCTTCATACCAAACACACCCTACTTCTTAAAGATTTTCTAGTCCATTGAGGAACTCTAGAATGAAATCAAAATAAAGTTTTGTATCTATTGTTTATTAGATTAAGAAATTTTGATTATGTATTGTATTGAAAATGTTGATTTTACTGGTATTGTTAGTAGTAAAGGCATAATTCGTCCTTTGAATTATTATTTTTACTTGTAAAGTTAGACCTTTGTATTATAACTATTAATTTTATTTATTTTGCTAATTAAAATAGAGATAATTATTTAAAAGTATAATTAATACAAGTATTTTGTCAAAATAGACCAAAGTTTTAACTTTGTCAATTTTAGCAATTAACCTATTGATATCATCTTTCCTTTTTCTTCCCTACACACCCAAAACATGCTATATCTCTATCTCCTCCCACACTCTATTTCCTATCATTTTTCAATTTTTATATGTGATTTTATTATTACATAAATTTAGCGATGGTTAAGTTGTTGGCGATTTCTCCAATAAAGGTGGTTGTTGCAGCAATATTGGTAGTGATAATTAGCTAAGTTATTTGTTTTGCTTGTTCGAAATGAAATGAATGGCCTCATTTGTATATAGAATTGATTGATTGGTAATGGCCCATGCTTTAGGAGAAATTTACATATCAAGCCATTGTTTTCTCTTCATTATCGTAGTTACTATGAGACACTGTGGACATCCCATTGAAATTATAGGTAACCATTATTAAAGCTCGAAATTTCAAAAAATTAGATTTTCGCAAATAAGCTCGTTTGGAATTGTTATTGTCGCAAAAGATCAATTAAAAATTAAGGAGCCTAAATAAGGATTTTTTGATGATTTAGTGCAGTTTTTGTCTTTTGAGGTTTTTTTTTTTGGATGAATTTGTTCCTTGGATTTAAGGAAGAGACGAAGATCGTTTTTATGTAATATTGTATATTATTGTATATGAGTGTATAAATACTCTTATAATTTCATGTAATAGGTATATTGGATGTATAATATCGTATATCAAAATTTTAAACATTTTTGTATAAACTAAAATATGAGAAATTTGTATATTATTGTATAGTAGATGTATAATATTGGATACCGAATTGTGTTTTGGTTAAAAATTCGTAATGTAAGTTTTGAGCTATATTTTTAAAAAATAAGTTAGGTAATTGTATATTTGTGGAAAAATTTCAATAAAATATGTGTTATTACATCTTGAAGATTTCCTAGTTCATTAAGAAATTCTTACATGAAATCAAATTAAAAGTCTATGTCTTTTGTTTATTGGATTAAGAAATTTTGGCTTTTTTAATATTCAATTTAATTCAGGACTTTCTTAAATTTAAACTATGATATAAATTTCGTATAGAGATAGTGTAATTTTCTTAATTTTTTCAGACTCTTGTTTTTAATTTTGGATCTTTATTATATCAAATTTAATTTACGATTCTCTAACATTTAAATTATGATGTGAATTTCATATAGAGATGTGTAATTTTCTTAACTATTTGAACAAAAATATAAGAATTTTCTTTATCTACCAAGAGAAGAAAGGAGAGATTTTGGTTGTGAAGTTCTCAAGTTTGAATATCTCATCTTTATATTAAAAATACTAGTTTCAGAAACTCTCGCTATCTTTGATAAATTTTTTAATATATTTTTTTCCTATGTTTTATAAATATAGCTTATAAATTGATGACATTGAATAAAAACAAACAAAAAGAACCCAAAGCATCCAAAATATGGAAGTTTAGCCCTTAAACTTTTACGTCAGTTATTTATTACATAATGAAATATTACTCTGCATAGTGTTCAATTCATTTTTAAAACTTTTTAAAATATAAATTAAGATATAGAGATAAGATAATTTGCTTAATTTTATTTCTTGAGATTTCTATTTATTTATTTTTATATTTATTTTAATAATTATTAAAATTTAATTTAATTTTATAATGATATTATTAGAATCAATTTGTGCACGATTTGCGCGCACCTGAATTTGTAATTTAATTTTATCATGTTCACGAGAATAATAAGCATTTGAATAGATAATATTTTAAAATTAGAAAAGGTACTAATTATATAGCAGTATTCCCCAACAAAAAAATTATTTTAATTTGTATAATTTATATTTGCCAGCTAGAAGGGTGTGCTTCCCTTATTAATTTTGATTGAATATTGTGTTGAAAATGTTGATTTTACTTGTATTATTAGTAGTAGAGGCATAATTCGTCCTTTGAATTATTATTTTTACTTTTAAAGATAGATTTTTCTATTAAAAATATTATTTTTATTTATTTTACTAATAAAAATAGAGACAATTATTTAAAAGTATAATTGATTCAAGCATTTTGTCAAAATAGACCAAACATATAAACTTTGCCAAATTTAGCAATTAACCTATTGATATCAACTCTTTCCTTTTTCTTTCCTACACACCCAAAACATGCTCCATCTCTATCTCCTCCCACACTCCATTTTCTATCATTTTTCAATTTTTTATATGTGATTTTACTATTATATAAATTTAGCGATGGTTAAGTTGTTGGCGGTTTCTCCGATAAAGGTGATTATTGCAGCGATATTGATGGTGGTAATTAACTAAGTTATTTGTTTTGCTTGTTCGAAATGAATGGTTTCATTTGTATATAGAGTTGATTGATTGGTAATTGCCCATGCTTTAGGAGAAATTTATATATCAAGTCGTTGTTTTATATTCATTATAGTAGTTAATATGAGACACTATGGTATATGGACATTCCATTGAAATTATTGACAATCGTTGTTGAAGCTCGAAATTTGAAAATTAGATTTCTACAAATAAGCTTCGTTTCGAGTGAGTATTGTCGCAAAAGATCAGTTAAAAATTAAGGAGCCTAAATACGGATTTTTGATGATTTAGTGTAGTTTTTGTCTTTTTGAGGTGTTTTTTCTTGGATGAATTTGATGCTTGGATTCAAGGAAGAGATGAAGATCGTTTTTTACATAATATTGTATATGCGTGTATAAATACTCTTATAATTTCGTATAATATTTATATTGGATATATAATAATGTATATCAAAATTTTAAACATTTTTGTACAAAATAAAATATGAGAAATTTTGTAAATTATTGTATACTAGAGGTATAATATTGGATACCGAATTGTGTTTTGGTTGAAAATTCGTATTTAAATTTTGAGCTATATTTTTTAAAATAACTTGGGTAATTGTATATTAGTGAAAAAAATCAATAAAATATGTGCTATTACTTCTTGAGGATTTCCTAGTTAATTAAGAAATGCTTACACGAAATCAAATTAAAAGTCTATATCTTTTGTTTATTGGATTAAGAAATTTTGGCTTTTATAATATTCAATTCAATTTAGAACTCTCCCACATTTAATTTATGATGTAAAATTCGTCAAGAGATAGTTCAATTTTCTTAAAATTTTTTCACTCTTGTTTATAATTTTGGCTCTTTATAATATCAAATTTAATTTACAACTATTTAAATTATGATGTGAATTTCGTATAGAAATGTATAATTTTCTTAACTATTTGAACAAAAATATTGTAATTTTCTTGATCTACCAAAGAGAAGAAAGGAGAGATTTTGATGGTAATTGATGACATTGAATAAAACAAACAAAAAGAACCCAAAGCATCCAAAATATGGAAGTTTAGCTCTTAGTTTTTATGTCAGTTGTTTATTACATAATAAAATGTTTCTTCATAGTGTTCAATTCAATTTAAAACTTAATGACATATAAATTAAGATATAGAGATAGGATAATTTTCTTAATTTTATTTCTTGAGATTTCTATTTATTTATTTTAGTAATTTTTAAATTTAATTTATTTTATAATGTTATTGTTAGAATTAATTTGTGCGTGATTTGCGTGCACCTTAATTTGTATTTTAATGTTATCATGTTCACAAGAATAATAAGCATTTGCATAGATTATATTTTAAAATCAGAATAGGTACTAATTATATAGCAGTATTCCCCAACAAAAATTTTATTTTAATTTGTATAATTTATATTTGCTAGCTAGAAGGGTATGTTTCCTTTATTAAAAATGTTGATTGTAAGTAGTGGAGGCATGACTCACTCATTGAATTTAGCTTTTACTTGTAAAGTGAGATTTTTTAAAATAAAAAATGTTATTTTTATTTATTTTGCTTATAATAAAATACGTGTGATTATTTCTTAAAGATTTTCTAGTCCATTGAGAAACACTAGAACGAAATCAAATTAAAATTTTGTGTCTGTTGTTTTTAGATTAAGAAATTTTGATTCTCTATTGTATTGAAAATGTTGATTTTACTTGTATTGTTAGTAGTAGTAGTGACATGATTCGTCCTTTGAATTTATTTTTTTACTTGTAAAGTTAGATTTTTCTATTATAAATATTAATTTTAGTTATTTAATTTGTTAATAAAATAGAGATAATTATTTAAAAGTACAATTGATTCAAACATCTTGTCAAAATCTATCAAAGTTTTAGACTTTATCAAATTTAGCAATTAACCTATTGATGTTGCTCTCCCCTTTCTTCCATACACATCCAAAACACTCTCTATCTCTATCCTGACCTCCCACATTACGTTTTCTATTTCTTTCTTTTTTTGAAATTCACATATGTAATTTTATTACTATAGAGATTTAGTAATAGCTAAGTTATTGGCGGTCTCTCCGATAAAGGAAGTTATTTGCAGTGATAGCGATGACGATAATTAATTGATTTATTTGTTTTGCTTGTTTGCTTGTTTGGAGTGAAATGAATGGTCTCAACTCTCATATATATATATATATATATATATAGTCTGCTTTTTTATATATTATTGTATATAAGTTTATAAATATCTCTTATAATTTTGTATTATATGTATAAATGATGTATAAAATAAAATATGAAAATTTTGTATATTATTGTATAACTAGATGTATAATATTGGATGTAAATTTTAAACATTTTGGTATGATTATGTTTGGCTAAAAAATTGTAACGTAAGTTTTGAGTTATATTTTTTTCAATTTAAGTTAGGTAATTATATATTTATGGAAATTTTCCAATAAAATATGTGTGATTACTTGAAAATTTCCTAGTTCATTAAGAAACTTTTACATGAAATCAAATGAAAAGTCTATGTCTATTGTTTATTGGATTAAGAAATTCTGGCTCATTATAATATCCAATTCAATTTAGGATTTTCTAACATTTAAATTATGATGTCAATTTCGTATAGAGATAGTGTAATTTTCTTTATTTTTTTGAGACTCTTGTTTATAATTTTGTCTTTTTATAATATCCAATTCAATTTAAAACTCTCTGACATTTACATTATGATATAAATATCCGTATAGAGATAATGTAATTTTTTTTAAACTCTTGTTTATCTATTTTTATATTTATCTTAGTGAATTCTTTAATTTAATTTTTTATAATGATAATATTTTGATCAATTTACATGCATCTTATTCTTTAATTTAATTTCATCATATTTGCAAGAATAATAGGCATTTGCATAGATAATATTTTGAAATTAGGATAGAAACTATGGTACTGATTTTATATCAATACTCCCTGTCAATTTTGTTTGTTTCAACTGGTAAAAATTTAAATTTAAATTTATATTTATATCTACTAGAAGAGTTTGATTCCCCAGTTAAAAAAAATGTTGATTTTATAAAAAAAAATTTATAAAAATAAAGCTTAAGTCATTAACGTCCTCTTAAAGTTATATGCATAATTCACTTAAATATCTTAACTAAGACTTACACCTATTAAACATCTAAATTATTCAAAATATGTGTTTATTAAACACAAAATGCTAACATAGCAACATAAGTGTACCTCACTTTGTATTAGGTGCGTGTTTCAAATGGTATTTTATTTATTTTCTAAAAACTAGTACCTGTTTTTCTTTTGTTGACACCTGGCACTGAAATAATTAAAAATACCCCTATTAGTTAAAAAAGTTAGCCGGCCTCCGTCCATCTCTATTTCTGGCCACTCCAAACATACATCATCATTCAAATTAAAATATAAACTAATTAATCTTATTAAAAATAATATTATAAAATTTCATAGAATTAATTTGAGTATTCTTGATTTCTCTTTACCATCGATTTCAAAATAATTCACACTCATTTATTTTTCACAAGCATCTCAAAAATTACTTTGCTTAACTATGCATTCTTCATTGATAGACTTAATCTCCATAATTTGTAGGAGTAATAACAAGAAAAAGAAAAGTGATTCGCCGGAGGAGTCGAGAACAACAAGTGCAAGTGCCTATGGAAGAAGAAGATCTGGCAAAAGTTTCAGTAGGTGGATCTGGAGGGAGTTGATTATTTAGGGTTGAAAAATATTTTTTTATTTTTTAAAATTAAAAATTTATTTTTTATAGTTAGATTAGGCCCATGGCCATGTGTCATATTTTGATGTAAATTTTTTAGGAATCTGATAGTGTAAGAAATAAATTATACAAAAAAATTATCTCTACTCTCTTTCAATTTACAAAATCTCCTAAAATTGCTGTCATCCGGATACATCCCATTACATTACATTTTGATACATTATACAACTAGTTTGTTGAGATAAAAAAGTAAATTAAATATAAAATTAAATGTCAATTTCCCAAATCAAGCAAATCAAATTGATGTTAGTCTCTTTCAAATAACAATTCCAAACAATTCAAAATTCAAATATCTCCCAAATCATAACAGATTCAAAAAAGTCGACAATTTTATATAGTTATGTATCATATACAAAAAATAAAAATATGAATATGGTGTTGCATATACTTAACAACTATGTTATATACATAACAAAGTTATGTGTCATATACATAACTATGAATATGATACAAACTGATTTTATTATGAAACATTAGTTTTTATGTATCAACAATAATATTTGATAGTGTCTACCTATACATAGCATTCTACTAGTTTAATAAGGCTAGGTGTATGTATTGATAGTAAAAGATAATGAAATTTGTAATAGTTGTGTATTCAATACATAACTATGAACATGATACATACTAATTTGTGTTTCAGTAAATTAGGGTTATGTATCAAAACTAATATTTGAAAAGGATATATTGTACATTATAAAATTGTAATGTATCATAAAGGTGAAAAAATGAATTATACATTAATTTAGGAATCAAAATCAACTAGATACATTAAAAGATCTGTTGAAAGCAACAACAAAAAAAATCAAAAATTTGATCTGCTAAAAGAAAAAAAATGATGAAGAAATCTTTCCACACTTTCTCCTTTGCTCTGTATCAACTCTTGTAGCTTTTTTCACTTTCAACAATGACGTCACCCATGGATCTTGACCCAAAGCTCTTATTGGAGCCATCAATAACTCTTGATAAAATTGTAATGTATCATAATGTTGAAAGGAATGCATTATACATTAATTTAAGAAACAAAAACAAGTAGATACATTAAAAAACTGAACCCATATATATAAAAAAAAGATGAATAACAAAAAATTAAAAGAAAGTTAACAATCTGATCTGTTGAAAGCAAAAAAATGATGAAAAAAATCCTTCTACACTTTCTCTTTTGCTCTGTATCAACTTATGTAGCTTTTTTTCACTTTCAACAATGACGTCACCCATGGATCTCGACCCGAAGCCCTTATCGGAGCCACTAGCAACTCGACTCCCCCCCCCCTTTTTGGGGTAATTTTTCTACAATCGATTTCAAAGTTGAAGATGCATCCTTCTTCGACTAAATTCGTAGATGAAAAAGCTAAAAAATTCAACAAAAAAATTGATACCTGATGAAGTGGAAAGAAATAAATGGATGAAGAAGAAGATGAAGAAGAACTACCTCTTCATAACTTGCAATCAATCGGAAAGAGAAAATATTTGAAATTAAAAAATAGAGTGATGGAGATAATTGGTGATACCATGGAGTGGTTTTAGGTGTGAAAAAGGAAAAAAATAATCTTGGGGTGATAGTTTACGGTGATGTATCCGAAAAAGTGAGAAATTGTGAAAAAAGAGATTTTTGTAATTTTTTGAAATGATAGGGAATAATAGAAAATATGGTAAAAAATGATGTGTAGTTAGGTAAATTTTCATAATTTTATTCATAACTTTTTCAAGATATTGCGTGTGACGTATACACACAATATTTTTTTTATGTTGGTTGTCATTTTGCGTTTGATAGATACATATTTGTTAATATTAGGGAGTCTAATAGATATTTATCCTAGTTGAAGTGTCTAATTAAATTATACGACAATATTAAGAGACCTTAAATGACTTAAGCCGAAAAATAAACAAGAATAACATTTTTAATAGAAAAATTTCACCTTACAAATAAAAATAAAATTTCAATTGGTGACTCATACAAGTAAAACCAACAATTTTTTATTGGGGAATCATATATAAATTTTTACACAATTTTAAAATAAAATTTCAATTGGTGAATTATGCAAGTAAAACCAACCGTTTTTAATTGGGGAATCATATAGAAATTTTTATACAAGTTTAAACAAAAATTTTAACAGAGTATTGTTATATAATGAGAAAAGAAATAAAGTGACACCTGAAGCTGTTCCAAATTTTTAAAAAGACACCTCAATTTTGCGGGCATTCTATTACCCCACAAAACATTTCAAAATCACAATAAATACACACTTTTTGCACAATCTGCATTATCAATGCATGAGTGTGAGTCTCACCCCAATTAATAATATAATTATATATTTTTTCCAACCCATTTAGTAAAATTGAATAAAATCTTGACCCATTCACATTTTAATCATGACCCGCTCCATTTAACCCTAAATCCCTTTCAGATTTTTCACTCTACTCTTCCTCTTTGATGATCAAAACTCTAAAGCATTTTAATAGTCACAATAAATTTATTTTGCGGCGCTAATTACTTGAATTATGGAGTCAAAACGAAGAAGTGGAGGCTCACATGTTAATTTCTTCTTGGTTTGAATGAATTTTTTGGTTAAAAAATGTTCTTTTATATAGTAGTGATTTTATTAAAATCATCTTTAGAGTGATTTGTTGTTATTTTCTTTTTATGCTATCTATTATTCATGTATATGTAGTGTTCGTTTAGGACGGATTAGAGTTTGAATGTTTCTTCAGTGATTTAGTTTTGAAATTTGTTTGCCATTGCACTTTCAGGATTTACAAATTAGTTGATCTCATAACTTTTAAATAAAATTAAAAAGAAGACATTGAAACTAGTAAAGCTAGATGAAAATTTTATTGAGGATGGAGATTATTTTATTTTATTTTGGTTGTAGATGGAAAGCTCTTCAACATCTATCAATGGAGGTTTTTGGAGAAGATGAGAAGTGGGTCTTTTAATAAAGAAGAAAAATCAAATTATCAGTGCCACGTGGCATTTTTACACTGGTTTAGGGGATATTTTTTACTCTTTCACGTGCCTATTAAATGTGAGAACACAACTGCTGTAAAAAGGGTCAAAAGTGTTTATTTATGGGCAAATTACAGAAATCGCATATTTTTAAGGCAAAATTACAATCTATCCCTTAAAAGTTTATAATTACATAAATCCCTCAAAACAAATACAATAATATAAGCGCTGATACATTAATTTGATGCGCGAGATACATTAATCGTTAAGTAAGATACATTACATTTTATACATGATACACTAATCTGATGCGCGAGATACACTAATCTGATGTACATTTTATACATGATACACTATCTGATGCGCGAGATACACTAATCTGATGAGTGAAAATGAGGGATTTTGGAGATTTGTAAAACTTATAGGGGATAATGGTAATAAGTAAACTAAAATGTGGGACTTCTGCAATTTTTCCTTTATTTATTGTGATTTGAAATAGTTCCATGAGGTAATAGGACTCCCGCAAATTTTAGGTGTCTTTTTGAAAATTCAAGACAACTTCAGGTGTCATTTTATGTCTTTAGTTGATATCTTAATTTAAAATGTTATCTATGTTGTGCTTATTTATCTCGTGAACATGATAAAATTAAATAAAAAATTAAAGTGTGTACAAATTGATTCGAATATCATCGTTATAAAAATTAGAATAAAAAATCCATCAAATTAATATAAAAATAGATAAACAAGAGTCATTTAAAAAATAAAATAAAATTACACTATCTTCATATGGACATTCCCATCATAATTTAATTGTCAGAAAATTGTATATTGAAAATCGGATACTATAGAGTGCCAAAATTTCTACTGGAGTATAACATGCATTAAAGGAAGTATATTGGAGCAATTCCCTCTTTCCAATTCATATTCCCCAATAAACAATAATAAAGACTTTTAATTTTATTTTATTCAAGAGTTCCTTAATGAACTAGAAAATCTTCGAAGTAATCACATACATTTTATTAGCAAAACAAACAAAAATAACATTTTTAATAGATTTTTTTTTCACTTTACAAGTACAATAAATTTTAAAAGGGAAAATTATGCATCTGCTAGACTACTAATAATAACATCAAGTAAATCAACATTTTCAATAGGGAAATCGCACCTTTCTAGAAAATATAAATTTATATAAGTTGAAACATAAATCCTGATATGGAGTACTATTACATAATTAATACCCTATCCTAATTTCAAAATGTTGTCTAAGAGAAGTATAATAATAGATAAACTTCAAAGAAATAAAATTAAGAAATTCATCCTATCTCTATATCATAATTTAAATGTAAAAGAGTTTTAAATTGAATTGTACACTATGAAGAGTGACATTTCATAATCAAATAAATAATTGACACATACCTTTAATTTGATTTCATTCTAAGAGTTCCTATATGAACTCGAAAATTCACAAACTTGGTTAAAAATTTAAGAGCTAAACTTCCTTCTTTTGGATGATTTGTTTTTTGTTTTGTTTGTGTTTTTATTGAGTAAATATCTTAAAAGGTCACTTAAGTATGTGAAATTATTTGAGAAAGTCACACAATTTAATTTTGTATCAATAAAGTCATTTAACTTATGTATTTCTTTTATAAAGTCACTCAAGTTAAACTAATTTTTCTACAAATTAATTATACCCAAAAGATAAAAGAGATAATTGCACAAATCCATATTTTTATATTCATCAAGATGTGTATTTGACTAGAGGAAAACAGTAATGGAGGGGAGCCAAGTCCATATTTTTATATTCATAATAATTAGGTTAAGAAAATAATTATTATTAAAAAAACAAGAGAGGTAAGTATAATATTATAAACTAAAATGAAAGTAAGTATTACAAAACTAAACTTGAAGGGTGATTTATGCAATTATCTCTTTTATCTTTTGTTTATAATGATTTTCTAGAAAAATAGTTCAACTTGAATGACTTAATAAAAGAAAATTCGCAAGTTGAGTGACTTTATTGATACAAAATCAGTTGAATGACTTTTTCAAATAATTTCACATCCTTGAGTGAACTTTTGGGATATTTACTCTGTTTTTATTCAATGTCATTATCATTGAATTAACTAATCAAACAAATTTATACACCATGCATACCAAATATAGTGAAAGTTTAAATTAATTTTTTTTTCAATTATAGCAAGAATCTTTTAAACTAGTAATTTTTTGTTATAAATATGAGATATCTAAACTCGAAAACTTCACAACCAAAATCTCTCTTTTCTTTTCTTGATAGATCAAAAAAAATTATAATATATTTGTTTAAATAGTTAATCATGTCTTTGGGCGGAATAGTGGATGCCATCGTTGGAAACAATGATGTGGAAAAGGTAAAAGGAAGAGTGATTTTGATGAAAAAAAATGTTTTAGACTTCACTGATATAAATGCTTCAGTTGTTGATGGAGTTGCTGATTTACTTGGCCAAAAAGTCTCTATCCAATTGATAAGTGGTTCTGTTAATGCTGGTTAGTAAAAGTGTTCAATTGTTTCTAATTCTTTTAACAAAAAAAATTAAAATTAATTAATTTTCCCTTTTTACGTATTGAAATCAAATCAAACTAATTAAGTTGAGGTTTCATTTGCAGAAGATGGTTTGGAAGGGAAACGCAGCAATCCAGCATACTTAGATAGTTGGCTTACACACATCACCCCGATAATAGCAGGGGAATCAACTTTTAGTGTCACTTTTGATTGGGATCACAAAGAATTTGGAGTTCCAGGAGCATTCATCATCAAGAATCTTCATCTTAACGAGTTCTTCCTCAAGTCACTCACACTCGAAGATGTTCCTAATCATGGAAATATCCATTTTGTTTGCAATTCCTGGATTTATCCTTCTTTTAGATACAAGTCTGACCGCATTTTCTTTGCGAATCAGGTACATTTAATTCATTCATAAAGAATGTATGTGTCTAAACACATATTTGCATTTGTCGTAATTATGGTATGTTCTTCAGGCTTATCTCCCAAGTGAAACACCACAACCATTGCAAAAGTACAGAGAAAATGAGCTAGTAACTTTGAGAGGAGATGGAACTGGAAAGCTTGAAGAATGGGACAGGGTTTATGACTATGCTTGTTACAACGACTTAGGTGATCCAGATAAAGGCGAAGAGTATGCTAGGCCTATCCTTGGAGGGTCCTCTGAGTACCCGTATCCTCGTAGAGGCAGGACAGGCCGCGAACCAACCAGAACAGGTTAACACATTCGCAAAACTTTTTATTTTTGTAACTCAACAAGTATAATAATCTCAAGTTTTACTATCTGCATTTTCATATTTGATTTTTTACAACTCTTTTGTTCTCTGCAGATCCTAATTGCGAGAGCAGGAACCCATTGCTTATGACCTTAGACATATATGTGCCAAGGGACGAGCGATTTGGTCATGTGAAGAATTCAGACTTCTTGACATTTTCCTTAAAATCCATTTTGCAAACTCTTCTCCCTGCGTTTAAGGCTTTGCTCGATAACACGCCTAATGAGTTTGATAGCTTTGCGGATGTACTTAATCTCTATGAAGGAGGAATCAAGTTGCCTCAAGGCCCTTTGTTGAAAACCATTACTGATAGCATTCCCTCGGAGATACTAAAAGGCATCCTTCAAACTGATGGTCAAGGCCTACTTAAGTACCCAACTCCTCCAGTTATTCTAGGTATTTATTTATAGCTTTTCATAAGTATTATTTCTCACGCCTTCACCTTTTGTAACCTAAATATGTTGGTGTTTAGATGATAAAACTGCATGGAGGACGGATGAGGAATTTGGGAGAGAAATGTTGGCGGGAATCAATCCGGTCGTAATCAGTAGACTCCAAGTAAGCTTTAATTCATCTAAATTGCTACTCTCTGAGGATAACAAGATCTGGCTTAAGTTTACTTCTATTTTCATGATATTTCCCTACGCATTGGCTTATCTAATATCTGCAGGAATTTCCTCCGAAGAGCAAGTTGGATCCAACCATATATGGAAACCAAAACAGTACAATTACCACAGAACATGTACAGGATAAGTTGGATGGATTAACAGTGGATGAGGTATATTACTTCTGTTTCGATACTAGCTACATTCTTTGATCAAGTTTTCTGACAAAAACTGATACTCTTAACAGGCAATCAAGACTAACCGGTTATTCATATTGAACCACCATGACATCGTGATGCCATTATTGAGGAAAATTAACATGTCAGCAAACACAAAAGCCTATGCCTCAAGAACTCTGCTCTTCCTACAAGATAATAGAACTTTGAAGCCACTAGCTATTGAACTAAGCTTGCCACATCCAGAAGGAGATCAATTTGGTACTGTTAGCAAAGTATATACACCAGCTGACCAAGGTGTTGAAGGTTCTATCTGGCAGTTGGCCAAAGCCTATGTAGCAGTGAATGACATGGGCATTCATCAGCTCATTAGCCACTGGTAAAAATTGTCAGAAAGATTTATATGAAACTCAACTTACCCATAACCAAATTCAATGTATTATTTAGTAATTGGAGACATTTGTTTTTACCTTTCCAGGTTGAATACACACGCGGTGATCGAACCGTTTGTGATTGCAACAAATAGGCAACTAAGTGTGCTTCATCCTATTCATAAACTTCTTTATCCTCATTTCCGTAACACGATGAACATAAATGCTTTAGCAAGAGAGACCTTGGCCAATTGTGGTGGTTTTGTTGAGGTGTATCTTTTTCCTGCCAAATATTCCATGGAAATGTCAGCAGCAGCTTACAAAGATTGGGTTTTCAATGAACAAGCACTTCCTGCTGATCTCATCAAAAGGTAAACGAAGAGCCACAAAAATCTCATACTCTGTACTAAATAATACAGAACATAAATTTATGTTTTTTCGTCTTGCTAACCTGACCATAATGTTGTTAAATTACAGAGGAGTGGCTGTTGAGGACTCGAGCTCCCCACATGGCATTCGTTTACTGATTCTGGACTATCCATATGCTATTGATGGCTTGGAAATTTGGGCAGCAATCAACAGTTGGGTAACAGAATATTACAAGTTGTATTACAAATCTGATGAGACAGTACAGAAAGACGCTGAACTCCAAGCTTGGTGGAAGGAGCTCCGCGAAGAAGGACATGGCGACAAGAAAGATGAGGCTTGGTGGCCTAAAATGCAAACTCGACAAGAGCTCATAGATTGTTGCACCATCATTATATGGATAGCTTCAGCACTTCATGCAGCAGTCAATTTTGGCTTATACTCTTACGCTGGTTATCTCCCTAATCGCCCTAGTTTAAGCTGGAATTTGATGCCAGAGCCAGGAAGTGCTGAGTATGAAGAGCTCAAGACAAATCCAGACAAGGTATTCCTCAAAACATTTGTTCCTCAGTTGCAGACACTGCTTGAAATGTCCATCTTTGAGGTCTTGTCAAGGCATGCTTCAGATGAGGTTTACTTGGGACAAAGGGACTCACCTGAATGGACAAAGGATAAAGAACCACTTGTAGCTTTTGAGAGGTTTGTAAAGATGCTGAATGATATTGAGAATCGAATTATGATAATGAATAGTCATAAGAGTTGGAAGAACAGGTCAGGGCCTGTTAAAGTTCCATATACTTTGCTCTTCCCCAAAAGTCAAGAAGGACTCACAGGCAAAGGAATTCCCAACAGTGTGTCTATATAGAACTTATTATTGAATCCGTTTGTTGTGCTTGTTTCTTGTTATTCCCAACCAAATAAACTCTTTGTTCCAAATAAAGTTGTAGTTGGATGGTTGTTACCCGTTGTATTGCATTGTATTGTACTATATTGCATTTTAAATACAATGTTTGTTGTACTTGTTTCTTGTTATTCCCAACCAAATAAATATCTTTGTTCCAAATAAAGTTGTAGTTGGTTTTATTTTTCATCTTCTTTTGCTTATTTAACAAGGAAATTTATAGGGAAAATTGTATAAAATAGCAAATTATTAATTCAAATTAAATGTTATAACAACAGTTTGATTTAATTGTAACCCGTAGCAAAAATAAATTATTAACTTATTTTTGGGGTTAAGTTAAGCTCAAAATCCATTTTCTTAACAATCAATGATATACATTATGCCACATTCAAAAAAACTAAGAAAAAATATTAGTTTTTTCTTCAATGGATATGGTTAAAATTCATTGAAAACACACAAGCGAGGCAATATACAAAGTATGGGAAGGAAAGAAGGTGGTTTGGAGAGTGAAATATTTTAGTTGAAATCGTGTTGAAAAATTTCTCCGCGATACATGTGTCTCATCTACACAGAGGTATATACAAATATACAGGTAGGAGATACACATTTTACCCTCTACTTGAAAACTTGGCTCAAATTTAAATCCAAAGGACCTTAAATCTCCACCAAATCATTCCAAAATTGAGATTCAAACTCCTTAAGACATACCCAATCTATATTATATTCTAACACTCGCTCGAAACAAATTACCAATTTAAAAAAATCAATACAATACAAATGGTAATAACCATCCAAACAAGCTGTTACAGAACAGAAAGAACTTACAACATTATTACACCATTTATTGTAATTGGAACTTTCTTTGAAAAAAGAGATTTTATTTGGTGTTAATAACAGAATACTAAGAAACAACATCAACAAACAATATTAAGTTCTATATAGACACACTGTTAGGAATTCCTTTACCAGTGAGTCCCTCTCCACTTGTGGGGAAGAGCGAAGTATATGGAACTTTAACAGGCCCTAACCTGTTCTTCCATTTCTCATGATCACCATTCATCTGTAAAATCTGACTCCCGATATCACTCAGCTTCTTTCCAAACCTCTCAAAAGCTAAAAGTGGTTCTTGATCCTTTGTCCATTCAGGTGAGTCCCTCTGTCCGAGGTAAAGTGTATCCGAACCATGCCTTGACAAGACCTTTAAGAGGGAAATTTCAAGCAGTGTCTGCAGCGGAGGAACGGTTGTTTTGAGGAATACTTTATCTGGATTTGTCTTGAGTTCTTCATATTCAGGACTTCCTGGTTCTGGCATGAACATTCGGCTTAAACTAGGGCGATTGACGAGGTAACCAGCATAAGGGTATTGCCCAAAATTGACTGCTGCATGAAGTGCTGAAGCTATCCATATTGTGATGGTGCAAGATTCTATGAGCTCTTGTCGAGTTTGCATTTTAGGCCACCAAGGCTCATCTTTCTTGTCACCATGTCCTACTTCGCGGAGTTCTTTCCACCAAGCCTGGAGTTCACTGTCTTTCTGTACAGTGTCATCTGATTTGTAATAGAAGTTGCAGTATTCTGTTACCCAACTTTTGATTGCTGACCAGATTTTTAAACCATCAACAGCATATGGATAGTCCTGAATTAGTAAACGAATGCCATGTGAGGAGCTCGAATCCTCAACAGCCACTCCCCTGAAAGTGAGTAAAATTATGGTTATCGAGAAAGTTTTAGTGAATTTATATACACATGATTGAGAATAAATTTTATAAGTGCTTTGTGTCTTTTCACTAACCTTTTGATGAGATCAGCTGGAAGTGCTTGTTCAGGGAAAATCCAGTCTTTGTAAACTACTGCTGACATTTCCATGGAATATTTAGCAGTAAAAAAAGTCAACTCAACAGTTCCGGCACTATTGATCAACTGATGTCTTCCTAAAGCATTTATGTTCATCGTGTCACGAAAATGAGGAAGGAGAAGCTTATGAATAGGGTGAAGCACACTTAGTTGCCTATTTGTTGCAATCACAAATGGCTCGATCACCGCATGTGTATTCAACCTGAGAAGGTAATAATAAATATTTCCAATTACTTTTTCACACATCATTTATTGAATTTGGTTATGGGTAAGTTGTGTTTCATATAAAGGTTTTTGACAGGTTTTACCAGTGACTGATGAGCTCATGAATGCCCGAGTCATTCACTACTGCATAGGCTTTGGCCAACTGCCAGATAGAACCTTCAACACCTTGATCAGATGGTGTATACACTTTGCTAACAGTACCAAATTGATCTCCATCTGGATGTGGCAAACTTAATTCAATTGCCAGTGGCTTCAAAGTTCCATTATCTTGCAACAAAAGGAAAGTTCTTGAGGCATAAGTTTCTGTGTTTGTCGTCGTGTTAATTCTCCTCAAGTATGGCATAACGATGTCATGGTGGTTCAATATGAATAGCATGTTAGCCTTGATTGCCTGTTAAATATTGCCAACTCTTTATCAACTAATATTTGTCACTACAATCTTCTTACTAAAGTTGAATGAGCAATTTAGCTAGTATCAAGATAAAATTAGTAATTACCTCATCAACTGTTAGTCCATCCAACTTATCCTCTATCTCCTCTCTGGTAATTGTACTGTTTTGGTTGCCATATATGTTAGGATCCAGATTGCTTTTCGGAGGAAATTCCTACAGATATTAGGTAAGCCAGCATCTTCAAAATGTATAAGAGATAATCACAAAATTCGAAGTAAACTTAAGCAAGATCTTGTTATCCTCAAAGAGTAGCAATTCAGATGAATTAAAGCTTACTTGGAGTCTAGTGATTAAGACAGGATTGATTCCCGCCAACATTTCTCTCCCAAATTCTTCATCCATCCTCCATGCAGTTTTATCCTCTAAATACACCAATAACATTAAGATTACCAAAGGTGAGGGCGTGAAAAATAATACTTTAGATAAATACCTTGAATAACTTGAGGAGTTGGGAACTTGAATAGGCCTTCACCATCAGAATGAAAGATGTCTTTTAGAATCTCCAAAGGAATACTATCATTAATGTCTTTCAACAAAGGGCCTTGAGGCAACTTGATTCCTCCTTCATAGATTTTAAGTACATCCTCAAAGCTATCAAACTCATTAGGTGTGCTATCGAACAAAGCCTTAAATGCAGGGAGAAGTGACTGCACAATGGATTTTAAGTAAAATGTCAAGAAGTCTGACATCTTCAGATGACCAAATCGCTCGTCCCTTGGCACATATACGTCTAAGCTCATAAACAATGGAATCCTGCTCTCGCAATTAGGATCTGCAAGCAATTTTCTCTTCAAGAAAATCAAATACATGAAATTGCAGATATTGAAAAAGTTCTGTGAATGTCTTAACCTGTTTTAGTTGGTTCGCGCCCTGTCCTGCCTCTACGAGGATACGGGTATTCAGAGGACCCTCCAAGGACAGGCCTAGCATACTTTTCGCCTTTATCTGGATCACCTAAGTCATTATAGTAAGCATAATCATAAACCCTGTCCCATTCCTCTAGCTTTCCAGTCCCATCTCCTCTTAAGGTCACTAGTTCGTTTTCTCTGTGTTTTTGCAAAGGCTCTGGTGTTTCACTTGGGAGATAAGCCTGAAGAACAGACCATAATTATGACAATGCAAATATGTGTTTAGACACATACATTCTTTATGAATGAATTAAATGTACCTGATTCGCAAAGAAAATGCGGTCAGACTTATATTTAGAAGCAGGATAAACCCAAGAATTGCATACAAAATGGATTTTTCTGTGATTAGGAACGTCTTCGAGTGTGAGTGACTTGAGGAAGAATTCATTAAGATGAAAATTCTTGATGATGAATGCTCCTGGAACTCCAAACTCGTTGCGATCCCAGTCAAATGTAACACTAAAAGTTGATTCCCCTGCTATTATAGGGGTGATGTTTGTAAGCCAATTCTCTAAGTATGCCGGATTGCTGCGTTTCCCTTCTGAACCATTTTCTGCGAATGAAACAGATACATTTCTGTTTTTATATTTTTAATACTTGACTAAATATAAATAAAGATGTGAGAAGTAATACTGACCAGGATCATCAAAAACAGAACTACTGATCAACTGGAAAGACACCTTGTTGCCAAGGAGTTCAACAACTTCATCAACAACCGCGGCCTTTATGTCAGTGAAGTCTAAAACATTCTTCTTCATCAACACCACTTTTCCTTTCACCTTTTTTCCATCATCTTTTTCAGTGATGGTATGCATAATCTTATTTTAAAAAATGAGAATTTTTTTTTATATTTTCTTGAGCTTCCAACAGAACAAAAGAAAGCAGACAGAAGTTACTGAGTTTGTTTGTTTCATATTTATATTGCACAAATTACTAGCTGTCTAGCCGGTCCCTATTTCTATAGATCTTTTTAAAAAAATAATAGACATTTGCAACACATGATGGATAGTAACATTTTCAATTTTTTTATTTAATTATGATTAAATATATACATATATATTTTATGTTTTAATCAAAGTACTGGTGTCATAAGGCGAAAATGGAGAAGAATCTCTCAAATGTAAAGTAAATGCAAACAAACAACAATGAAGAAGGGGAATTATGCATTCATAATATATATTCAAATCACAAAGTACGAACTAACACTTTTGTTTTTTTGCATATGTAATTTTTTGGAGGCTTATGTGTTGCTTCTCTTTTTGTCTTTTTAAAATAATACTATAAAGATTTGTCTTCATGGTAACTTCTTTCTCTATACTTAGCGTATTTTATCGGAAATACTCAATATATACAACATGCAAGACTTTATTTGGGTCTTATGTATTTTCTTATAAGCAATTTTTATTGTAGCCATAAATGCTAAATAGATCATACACTATATCGATCTACTCTTGAAAGTATGTAATAACACGATGACATTTTTCTAGAATTGTGAATTTTAAAGCTGAGTTTTATAGTAGGATACAAAATAATCCCTTTGAACTTCAACTGTTGCATATAGATGCCATTATCCTATATACAGAAAAAAGTTTATCTTCTTTTCTTCCATTAGCCTACCTAAAATATATGATAATGGACTTCAACATAGTTTGTGTACAAATGTATTATATTGCTACCAGAGTTAGTTAATTCATCTTATCTAACTATTATTTTTGAGAAAAAAAAATTTTTTACCTAGTCAATTGCTTAAAAAAATACTTCATGTGACAAACATACGTAGATCTAATAAGATGTGTGTCTGTAAAATAAATATCTGATTTCAACAATTCACTTAATATGGACTAGAGAAAGTAATAAGTATCCCACAATTTCAATGAAAAAGCCAATTTCAAAGCTGCTAAAATTTAATCAGCCTCAATAGGAGACTTTCTTTAGTCCGGCCCCAATATAGATATTGGACTCAGATGAAAAATAAAACGGCTTAGCATCACTTTCTTATGGTGTTCTTTATGTATGCAATAATCCTGGGCTATTATTAAGAAGCATATATTGAGGCGTAATGCTAATAAAGCTAACAACCTTATACAATAGATCAGACACTGTTTGGTATTCCTCTGCCAGTAAGTCCTGGTTCAATGGATTGCAACTTTTGTAACTTGCCAGTGTAATGAGCATATAAATTTCCTTGTTAAATAAGCAAAAGAAGATGAAAAATACAATTTTCTTTGGTTGGGAATATGAAGAAACAAGCACAAAAAACGGATTCAATAATAGTTCTATATAGACACACTGTTAGGAATTCCTCTGCCACTGAGTCCCTCTTCACTTGTGGGGAAGAGCAAAGTATATGGAACTTTAACAGGCCCTGACCTGTTCTTCCATTTTTTATGATCACCATTCATCTGTATAATCTGATTCTCAATATCACTCAGCTTCTTTCCAAACCTCTCAAAAGCTAAAAGTGGTTCTTGATCCTTTGTCCATTCAGGTGAATCATTCTGCCCCAGGTAGAGTGTATCCGAAGCGTGCCTTGACAAGAGTTCTAAGACGGACATGCCAAGCAGTGTCAGCTGCTGAGGAACCACTGTTTTAAGGAATACCTTGTCTGGATTTATCTTGAGTTCTTCATATTCAGCACTTCCAGGTTCTGGCATGAATTTTCGGCTTAAACTAGGGCGATTAACAAGGTAACCACCATAAGAGTAATTCCCAAAATTGACTGCGGCATGAAGTGCTGAAGCTATCCATATTATGATGGTGCAAGAATCTATGAGCTCTTGCAAAGTTTGCATTTTAGGCCACCAGGGCTCATCTTTCTTGTCACCATGTCCTTCTTCGCGGATTTCCTTCCACCAGGCTTGGAGTTCACTGTCTTTCTGTACCGTGTCATCTGATTTGTAATAGAAGTTGCAGTATTCTGTTACCCAAATTTTGATCGTTGACCAGATTTTCAAACCATCAACAGCATATGGGTAGTCCTGAATCAGCAAGCAAATGCCAAATGGGGAGATCGAGTCCTCAACAGCCATTCCTCTATAATTGAGTAATATTAAGGTCATGTTAGCAAGACGAAAAAACATAAAAATACCTGTTTTAGTGAATTTAAGTTCTGTTTTTAGTACAGAGTAGGCGATTTTTGTGGCTTTTCATTTACCTTTTGATGAGATCAGCAGGAAGTGCTTGTTCATTGAAAACCCAATCTTTGTAAGCTACTGCTGACATTTCCATGGAATATTTGGCAGGAAAAAGGAACTTCTCAATAAATCCATCACCATTGATCAAGGTTTGTCTTGCTAAAGCATTTATGTTCATCGTATCATGGAAATGAGGTTGGAGAAGCTTATGAATAGGGTGAACCACACTTAGTTGCCTATTTGTTGCAATCACAAACGGCTCCATCACTGCATGTGTATTCAACCTGGAGAACGTAATTACAATAAATGTATCCGGTCACTATTACTCACCACATTGAATTTTGTTTTGGATAAGTTGTGTTACATATAACACATGTTTTACCAGTGACTGATGAGTTGATGAGTGCCCGAGTCATTTACTGCTGCATAGGCTTTGGCCAACTGCCAGATAGAACCTTCAACACCTTTATCAGAAGGTGTATATACTTTGCTAACAATACCAAATTGATCTCCATTTGGATGTGGCAAGCTTAGTTCAATTGCTACTGGCTTCAAAGTTTCATTATCTTGCAGGAAGAGAAGAGTTCTTGAGGCATAGGTCTTTGTGTTTGTCGACGTGTTAATTCTCCTCAATAATGGCATAACGATGTCGTGGTGGTTCAATATGAATAACCTGTTAGTCTTGATTGCCTGTTAAATAAGAGTACCACCTTTTGTTGTTACAATCTACTCAGAGGACTTGATTGAAGAATCTAGCTGGTATAAAAAAAAAAGTAGTAATTTTACCTCATCAACTGTTAGTCCATCCAACTTATCCTCTATCTGCTCTCTGGTAATTGTACTGTTTTGGTTGCCATATATGTTGCGATCCAGATTGCTTTTAGGAGGAAATTCCTGCAGATATTAGGTAAGCAAACATCTTCAAAATACGTATGGGATAATCACAAAATAGAAGTCAACTTAAGCAAGATCTTGATTTCTTCAAAGAGTAGGAATTCAGATGAATTAGAGCTTACTTGGAGTCTACTGATTAAGACAGGATTGGTTCCCGCCAACGTTTCTCTCCCAAATTCTTCATCCGTCCTCCATGCAGATTTATCCTCTACACAGAAAGGTGAAGGCGTGAGAAACAATACCTTTGGAAATGCTTTTAATTTGATCATGTAGAAATTTAAATAAATACCTTGAATAACCTGAGGAGTTGGGTACTTAAGTAGGCCTTGACCATCAGTTTGAAAGATGTCTTTTAGTATCTCCGAAGGAATGCTATCAATAATGGCTTTCAACCAAGGGCCTACAGGCAACTTGATTCCTCCTTCATAGAGTTTAAGTACATCCTCAAAGCTATCAAACTCATTAGGCGTGTTATCGAACAAAGCCTCAAACCCAGGGAGGAAGGTCTGCATAATGGATTTTAAAAAAAATGTCAAGAAGTCTGACATCTTCACATGACCAAATCGTTCGTCCCTTGGCACGTATATGTCTAAGCTTATGAGCGATGGAATCTTGCTCTCGGAATCAGGATCTTCAGAAAGTAAAGAGCAACTGTCAATACAATTTCCTCTTCTAAAAAATCTCACGTAAAATGAAAATGGTAAATGTGTTAACCTGTTTTGGTTGGTTCACGGCCTGTCCTACCCCTACGAGGATACGGGTACTCAGAGGATCCTCCTAGGACGGGCCTGGCATACTCTTTGCCTTTGTCTGGATCACCTAAGTCATTGTAATAAGCATAGTCATAAACCCTGTCCCATTCCTCAAGCTTTCCGGTTCCATCTCCTCTTAAGGTTACTAGTTCGTTTTCTCTGTACTTCCTCAACGGTTCTGGTGTATCACTTGGGAGATAAGCCTGAAGAATCGTCAATTATGATATGTATAGACACATATATATAAATCTTGTTACGTGCCTAATAAAAAGATTAGTCATATCATACCTGATTCGCGAAGAAAATGCGGTCAGACTTGTATTTAGAAGCAGGATAAATCCAAGAATTGCAGATAAAATGGATTTTGCCATGATTAGGAACATGTTCAAGTGTGAGTGACTTGAGGAAGAACTCATTAAGATGAAAATTGTTGATGATGAATGCTCCTGGAACTCCAAACTGTTTGTGATCCCAATCAAATGTAACACTAAAAGTTGATTCCCCTGATATTATTGGGGTGATGTTTGTAAGCCAATTCTCTAAGTATGCTGGATTGCTGATTTTTCCTTGTGAACCATTTTCTGCAAATGAAACAGATACATTTGTAATTAGAATTAGAATAGTAATTTAATACTTTACTAAACTAGAGATTTACTGACCAGGATCATTAAGAACAGAACTACTGATCAACTGGAAAGAGACTTTCTTGCCAAGGAATTCAACAACTTCATCAATAACTGAGGCCTTTATGTCAGTGAAGTCCAAAACATTCTTCTTCATCAACACAACTGTTCCTTTCACCTTTTTCCCAGTGATGTCATCCACAATCTTGCTCAGAAACATGATTAACTATTTGAAGGGAAAATTATTTTCTTTTCAAAAGAAAGAAGAGAGAATTTTTGTTACTGATCAGTTTGGATGTCTCATAATTATAGCACAAAAGAATACTAGCTGTCTACCGTCCCTATTTTTGTAGATCTTTATAAAATTAAACAGTAGATATTTGTAGCACATGATGAATAGCAACATTTTTCAATTTGAGAAACTGCCCCCTTTGTTCTTTAATTTCTTAGCAAAAATGTTAACAATTCTTCTGTAACTTTCGATTTATTTTTATAAAATTTAAGATCTACCTAATTATTTGTTACAAACTTACCATTATAAATTCATATAAAAACCTACGATTTTTATTTTAAAAAAATTCTAAAAATCGATTCGATACAATTCGATTCTATCCGTTAAGTCGAATTTTAGAAAGCTATTGACACTCCTAGCTTAAACCACCGACGTAAACTCTTCACACATATATAGCTAGTTATTTTCTATAAATGACTAAGTTATCATAATTTGAAGTTAAATATTGAAAAATTAATTGATTTGCCAGATTGGGGGTTCACTTATCTTTTCTTTCCGCAAAGTCTTCCAAAGTTAGCTTTGCTTTTGAAAATTGTGCTCCATCGATGGTCATTTAAATTAACATACAATATAGACTTGTATCCTTGTACACCAAATGAAGCAAACGAAAACGGTAACTCTGTAGATTTGATGATCCTAACAAACAATGGGACCTGGTCCCTGTTAGGTTTTTTTTGTCCTTAGTTTCTTATCATAAATAGGTTATATCTCCATATTTGGAGTTAATATCTCAAAAGGTCATTAAACTGTGAGAATTTAACTAGCAAAGTCATTAAACTTTGTTTTGTTTCAATAAAATCACTCAACTTAACATTTTTATCTTCAAAAATCACTTAACTATATTTATCATTAAAATAAATTTAACATAATAAAATAAATTTATTTTTTATTTCATATAAACATAGACTTCACAAACTGAAAATGGTGCGGATTTTGACCCTTTTTTATAAAAAAAAATATTGCCAAATAAAAAATAATGTCACAAATGGTGACTTTTAGATTCATTATTTCTCTGTGGATTGTTCCAGTTCGGTGAGTTCCACTGGAGGCTTACACTTTCTTTCTAGTTTTTCGGTGTAAAAATTATATTTTGAGTAAATGGGAATTTTGGAAGAAATTTAAAATTATTCAAAATGTATTAGAAATAACATCTCAATGAGAGAAGGTGCTTGGAAATGGAAATGGTGTAGATTCAATTTTTTCAAAAAATAAAATAAAATAAAATTGTAAAATAAAAAATAATATGGGAAATTTTAAATTTTATTTATTTGTGGGGTCTATGATTACATGGCATAAAAAATAATTTAATTTGCCATGTCAAATTTGATTTTATGATAAATGTAGTTTAATGATTTTAGAAGATAAAAGTGCTAAGTTGAATGATTTTAGTGATAAAAAATAAACTTGAGTGACTTTGCTAGATAATTTCCCATAGTGCAGTAACCTATTAAGATATTCACTCCCATATTTGGCTAGTCCTTTTCTCGTAGGAAAAGGTTTAAGGCTCTATTAATAGAGACTTTTTCCTTCTAACTTAATTAGCATTCACAGGGTTTTGAGAGTTGCGGTTATGGGGGAGAATTTGTGAACCTCCTTGTATTCTGAGTGAATTGATTGAGATTATTTCTCTCTATATTTTGTACTCTCATATTTATAGTGGATTGCTCATCTCTTTTGTGGACGTAGGTCGATTGACCGAATCACGTTAAAATCTTTGTGTCTTTTGGTATATTTCTCGTTTGTCTTCTTACTATTGTCTTTCAAGGTTTGTTTTGCTAGCTTCCGCACTACACCTGCTTATTTCGGTCCTAACAGTCCCATGTAAAAGATGTCAACTCTGTCATGGTTGGTGCACGGGAAAAGACAGTGAGAATGCACTAGGTTGTTTGTTCATACAAGCATATACCTCGGATGATATGAAACAACCTAGTTCTCACACACACTCAAGCATTTTCGAAATAGGTGCTTTTTCTCTCACAAGAAAACAACAAGCTTTCAAGAACTCCATAGAGTTATCAAGCGTGTCTTTAGTTTGTTCATCAGAAAGTTTGTGACTTTTGAGTCTTAACTTGTAAGATCTATTCCTAATCTATAAACGAATTTAGATCGTGTCATTTCTATTCCAGATGACAATGAGCATAGTTAGAGGTAACTGTGTAGTATGCGATTGAAGTCTATATTAACAGCTAGAGTTAGTTGATATAGTAGGCAATATAACTATTGCTTTGGCTCATTCTATAATAGAGTTGTTACATGTTGTAGGTTCAAGAGTTAATCTTTGTGTGATTATTGGAGTCTGTAATCACTTGTTGCTTGAAGATACTAAAGCGCAGTTTGTAAATCATGTGGGACAGGCAGTGGTTTTTCCTTCCTTGAGCAAGGAGGTTTCCACTTAAACATCCTTGTTATTTCGTTCTGTACTTTATCTTTTATTGTGTTCTAGTGTGTCAAGGACCTCGTCCTAACTGTGGTGGACTCATAAAAGTTATCAAATATCCAAGAGATTGAGATCTGAATAACAGAGTAAACTAGCTTAAGATTAGTACTTGTGTGGTGTATTGTTAATCTGATTTCTTCTTCAGCAAAACGGACAAGGAAAATTTATAATATGTGGTATTGAAGGGTTAGTTTAGATTTTTTAGTACACTAGTGGAACATGTGTTGCACGTATATTTACCTTTTTTTCGAATGCACACATCAATCTTAGTTAGAATCAGGGGTCGAAACTGTAGAGGTGGGCATAAATATGAAATATACGAAAAACTGGACCCATGGTTCTTGGATACTTTGGTCCTGAGTTGATTTTATTTTTAAAAAAAGTTCGGTAGACGTAAATGCTAACTTGTTAGTCTTGTTTATTTTCTTAAAATCTATATTTTAGCTTTTTAAAATGTTTAAGTAGCCATATATAGATAATAGAATGATCCCAAGCCCCAACCATTAACATGTTAGAGTTTTCTTATATTAGTTAATAAAGATCATATTGCTACTGTTTAAGGGATTATTATAGTGTAAAAAGTGTTAGAATTGACTTATTATAGTTGTTATTGTTAGGATTTCAGTGTGTTTCGTTGTGTTATTGACTAATTGTTATTGTTAGGATTTTGTTCTCCTCTTGAAAAACTTCAAATTAACCTTTTCAACCGAAAATTAAAAAAGAAAATGAATTCCTACATTATTGCGCTCGGGGAAGATGATGAATTCGTCAGAGAAAGTACCAACATTGACCTTATTTTGGGGAAGATGATGAAATCGTCAAGAGAGAGTACCAATAGCTCATTTGAGCTTTGTTTTCGGAAAGATGATGTAAAAGAAGTAAATAATTAATTAATAAAGAAAACAAGCGAAATGTGACACTTTTTAATTGCTTATTCGCAGCAAAAACACTGCTTCACGCGCGTGTTGTGCGCGTTCACAAACCAGGTGAGGGAATGGGTCAAAATGAACCTTTTACAAAGATATTCAAAACTTTTATGGGGTAATAGGACGCTTGCAAAGTTAAGGTGTTCTTTTGAAAATTCAGGACAACTACAGTTTTTTTTCTTTTTTCTTTTTTCTTATCAAATAAGCAAAAGAAAATGAAAAATAAAACCAACTACATAACTTTATTTGGAACAGAGAGTTTATTTGGTTGGGAATATCAAGAAACAAGCACAACAAACGTTCTATATAGACACACTGTTAGGAATTCCTTTGCCGGTGAGCCCCTCTTCACTTGTGGGAAAGAGCAATGTATATGGAACTTTAACAGGCCCTGACCTGTTCTTCCATTTTTTATGATCACCATTCATCTGCATAATTCGATCCTCGATATCATTCAGCTTCTTTCCAAACCTCTCAAAAGCTAAAAGTGGTTCTTGATCCTTTGTCCATTCAAGGGTATCCCTTTGTCCCAAGTAAATCTCATCTGAAGCATGCCTTGACAAGATCTCTAACACGGAAATTCCAAGCAATGTCTGCAACTGAGGAACGATAGTCTTGAGGAATACCTTGTCTGGATTTGTCTTGAGCTCTTCATACTCAGCACTTCCCGCTTCTGGCATGAACTTTCGGCTTAATGTAGGGCGATTAACAAGGTATCCACCATAAGGGTATTGCCCAAAATTGACGGCTGCATGAAGTGCTGAAGCTATCCATATTATGATGGTGCAAGAATCTATGAGCTCTTGCAAAGTTTGCATTTTAGGCCACCAGGACTCATCTTTCTTGTCACCATGTCCTTCTTCACGAATTTCCTTCCACCAGGCTTGGAGTTCACCGTCTTTCTGTACTGTCTCATCTGATTTGTAATAGAAGTTGCAATATTCTGTTACCCAACTTTTGATTGCTGACCAAATTTCCAGGCCATCAACAGCATATGGATAGTCCTGAATCAATAAGTGAACGCCATGTGGGCAAGTCGAGTCCTCAACAGCCACTCCTCTATAATTGAACAACATTATGGTCATGTTAGCAGGATATCAAAAAAAGAGAGGTTATTTTTGTGAGTTTATGTTCTGTATTTAGTAGAGTATGCGATTTTAGTGGTTTTTCATTTACCTTTTGATGAGATCAGAAGGAAGTGCTTGTTCAGGGAAAACCCAATCTTTGTAAGCTACTGCTGACATTTCCATGGAATATTTGGCAGGAAATAGGAACATCTCAACAAAACCACCACAATTGACCAAGATCTGTCTTGCTAAAGCATTTATGTTCATCGTGTCACGGAAATGAGGATGAAGAAGTTTATGAATGGGGTGAAGCACACTTAGTTGCCTATTTGTTGCAATCACAAATGGCTCCATCACTGCATGTGTATTCAACCTGAGAAGGTAATAACAAAATATCTCCAATTACTAAATAATACATTGAATTTGGTTATGGGTAAGTTTTGTTTCATATAAAACTTTCTAACAGGTTTTACCAGTGGCTAATGAGCTGATGAATGCCCGTGTCATTCACTGCTGCATAGGCTTTGGCCAACTGCCAAATAGAACATTCAACACCTTGGTCAGCTGGTGTATATACTTTGCTAACAGTACCAAATTGATCTCCGTCTGGATGTGGCAAGCTTAGTTCAATTGCTAGTGGCTTCAAAGTTCCATTATCTTGTAGGAAGAGCAGAGTTCTTGAGGCATAGGCTTTTGTGTTTGCCGACATGTTAATTCTCCTCAAATATGGCATGACGATGTCATGGTGGTTCAGTATAAATATCTTGTTAGTCTTGATTGCCTGTTGAATAATAGTAGCAGTTTTTGTCGCTACAATCTACTTAGAAAACTTGATCAAAGAATCTAGATAGTATCAAAACAAAAGGAATATACCTCATCTATTGTTAATCCATCCAACTTATCCTCTACATGTTCTTTGGTAATTGTACTGTTTTGGTTTCCATATATGTTTGGATCCAACTTGCTCTTCGGAGGAAATTCCTGCAGATATTAGATAAGCCAATGCGTAGGGAAATATCATGAAAATAGAAGTAAACTTCAGCAAGATCTTGTATCCTCAAACAGTAGATAGTTAGATGAATTAAAACCTACTTGGAGTCCACTGATTAAGACGGGGTTAATTCCCGCCAACATTTCTCTTCCAAATTCTTCATCCGTCCTCCATGCAGTTTTATCCTCTGAAACACACCAACATATTTAGATTAGTGTGAGAAATAACACTTCTGAAAATGCTTTTGAACAGGTAGAATTTTAAATAATTACCTTGAATAACTCGAGGAGTTGGGTACTTAAGTAGGCCTTGACCATCAGTTTGAAGGATGTCTTTTAGTATCTCCAAAGGAATGCTATCATTAATGGCTTTCAACAAAGGGCCTCGAGGCAACTTGATTCCTCCTTCATAGAGTTTAAGTACATCCGCAAAGCTATCAAACTCATTAGGTGTGTTATCAAACAAAGCCTTAAACGCAGGGAGAAGCATTTGCATAATGGATTTTAAAGACAATGTCAAGAAGTCTGACATCTTCACATGACCAAATCGCTCGTCCCTTGGCACATATATATCTAAGCTCATAAGCAATGGGATCCTGCTCTCGCAATTAGGATCTGCAGAGAACAAAAGAGCAATTTGTTCTTCTAAAAATCAAATATGAAAATGCAGATAATAAAACTTGTTGAGTAACAAGTTTTGGTTGGTTTGCGACCTGTCCTGCCTCTACGAGGATACGGGTACTCAGAGCATCCTCCTAGGATAGACCTGGCATACTCTTTGCCTTTGTCTGGTTCACCTAAGTCATTGTAACAAGCATAGTCATAAACTCTGTCCCATTCCTCAAGCTTTCTAGTTCCATCTCCTCTCAAAGTTACTAGCTCATTTTCTCTGTACTTTCGCAATGTTCCTGGTGTTTCACTTGGGAGATAAGCCTGAAGAGCAATGCAGATATGTGTTTAGATGCGTACATAATTAAGGTCTTGTTACATTCATTATGAATGAATTAAACGTACCTGATTCGCAAAGAAAATGCGATCCGACTTATATTTAAAAGAAGGATAAATCCAAGAATTGCAGACAAAATGGATTTTTCCATGATTAGGAACATCATCAAGTGTGAGTGACTTGAGGAAGAACTCATTAAGATGTAAATTCTTGATAATGAATGCTCCTGGAACTCCAAACTCGTCGTGATCCCAATCAAATGTGACCCTAAAAGCCGATTCCCGTACTATTATTGGGGTAATGTGTGTAATCCAGTTCTCTAAGTATGCTGGATTGCTGTGTTTCGCTTGCTGCAAATGGGAAAGAAAGCATAAAATTATGAAGGAGAAAAAAGACATTTATATAGAGTAACAAAAGAAAGAGTAATGACCATGAACAGAACTACTGATCAACTGAAAAGAAACGTTCCGGCCAAGAAACTCAATAACTCCATCAACAACAGATGCATTTATATCAGTGAAGTCCAAAACATTTTTCTTCATCAAAATTACTGTTCCTTTAACTTTTTTTCCATCATCTTTTCCAGTAATGGTATCCACAATCTTGCCCAGTAACATGATTAGTTATTTCACCAGAAATCTATATATATATATAAAGCTGAATGTAGACTAGGCTGATGTGGCACCTCTCAATGGCCACCATTCCTATTTATCTATTTTCTCCTTTTTTTTAACATTTTAATTTCATTTTTATAAATAATTTACTAATTAAATAAATTATAAAAGACTAATGCAATAAATATATAATCAAGCCTACATAGTAATCACAATTGATTTTTATGGCCACTCTTAATTCATCATTAAAAAGACAATAATGAAAGAACATTAATGTGAGCAAATGTCAAAACCGTTTTAATTGATTTAAAACCTTCAAAAAAAAATCAATATTAAGATTAATCCTTATCATTTATAATAAGAGACTCTTTATTTTATTTCAATAAATTCTTTCAGTTACAACATAATCTGCATTACTTAATTG
>JAJOOS010012926.1:0-23966 GCA_029582725.1 Solanum chiquidenum
GTAGCAACAAATATACCATCATATGTACCAGATCACATACCAATTCAAAATTTTCAATTTTATATTTTATTAGGATACCACCAATCAACATATGAACCGTTTTTCTAATTATTATATTATATACACCAACTTAATAGCTATAATACGAACAATAATGTAACATACTTTCGAACCAAATCATATGAAACCTAAACTTTAATATATAAAAAAATTGACACTTTAGTTTACAACCAAATCATATGTTGTTATTGTAATTAAACCAAAATTTCGAGGATCCAGAACATAAACCAAATTAGATGAATTCAATTTCACCAAAATAGACAAACTAAACCAAATGAATAACTCTCAAAAAGTACAAAATAGATATTTGTGATAAATCATATATAACCACGTAATAAAACACCATGCAGACTATTTTATACAATTACCTGATGAGTCCCATCATCCGTTGTGTTGAATTAGAATTGAAAAATTATTGGTATTCATTTTTCAATAGTAGTTCTTATCAGAGAAAGGGAGTTTTGTTTTGGTAGAAAACCTTTATTGGAAGATAATATATAACAAATTTGAATAAATAAGAAAGGTAAAATAATTGGAGAAATTTATGGGAATAGTGATAAGCGTGGCTGATTTGGAAATCTTTTATTTATTTATTTAATTCTACTTTTGAAAAAAAAATATTGCTATATGAATGAAAAAAAAAGTATTGCTATTTTGGTGTAAATACGGTTCTTAATTTGTATACTAAAAATATCGTCCCTTTTTATATTGCATGTTTTCTTATAAATATTTACATGATATTATGTGGTGGATTCGAATCGGCTAATTATGATGCCCATCAATATGTATTATTTGTATACCACTATGCATAGTCTGATTGCAAGATCAATGAGTTTTCTTAGGTGAAGACGATGATGGTCTCCGACAGTTTTTACTCCTCTCTGCCCATGGTGGAAGCTGTGCCCATTTTTGTTTCATGTTATTCCATATTTTTAGAAGCTCTTGTACCTATTTAGACTAGTTCCTAGGAAAGATTTTTATGATATTTTCAAAAGGGTTTCATTGTATCTTCAGTGGGTTTATACAGGGGCAGAGGTGTAGCTATCTTGAAAATTACGTTCTATATATATGTCAAATTCTGCGTTTAAATGATATATATTTAAAGTTGAACACACTTGATAAAATCTACGTATTTGACGCAGTGGGTAAGTGGTGTCCATTTGAATCAATTATTCTTGGGTTCGAACCATTTTATAGCACAATATTTTTTGTTTAATTTTGACAGCAACTCACTTGTACACATAATTTTTCTTGCATCAAACAAATACATTTATTTTATATTATTAATTTTAGTTCACCTAAAATTCTTAAATATTTCTCGAGTTTCTTAATTCTTAATATTATAAATTTAAATCAACATAGAGCTCATAAATAATTTATTTATTTGAAATATGTGATTAAATAGATAATAATTGTATTTATAATTTTATCCAATATAGAATGCACATTCAAAAAATTCTTTTTTTTCTTTTTTGAATTATTTTCATTGATTATGTGATATGTGTTTAGTAAAATCTTGACTCGTTTGTTTAATTAGTATTTCACTTTATACACAATAATTCATATATTTTTAATATTATAAAATCAATGCAACAGAAAAAACATCTTGAATATTGTTTGTATTTGATAGAATGTTGAGATCATTCATGGCAGAATTCCTAGGCTAAACAAAATAACATTCAACTCACTTATCGAATTTTTTTTATTCTTGAACACCCTTAATAAGATTTCTTGGATTTTATATTGAAAGTTGAGATTAAAAAGTTTTTAGTCATTATTTTGAAGAGTTATAGTATGTTTGATTTTCTTCCGCAAAACCTGTTTTAAATCGGATAGTGAAGGTTACTTATCTAGGTGTTAGAATAGGTGTCACACGACTCGATAGTCGGGTCGTGACAGGTTGTGAAGGTAGCGATGATGATGACGACAATAAAAATTAACTATTGTGATGAAAGTGGTATATGTAGTAGCAACTAACATGTATAGTTGGAAACAATAGTGGTTGCTAGCAGGGGTGTCGATGATATGGTTCTGTTGTTTTTTCTAAAAAAAATTATACCATTTTAATTTTTGGGGATTTTATAATGTATAATCAAAAGATTTTTCAAAAATATCCAATCATATCGCTTTCTCTTCGATATCAGTATGATACGGTTAATTTTTATTTTTTTACTTTTAAAGAGTCTTCAAAATACACCATTATTAAAACATTTCTTTTGCAAGTATATCCTTGAAGAAGCACTTCAATAAGCCAAGAATATAAAACCTTGTTGTTGTATTGTTTGATCTTAAACTTATAATAAGAGTGTTTGCGCAGATTTTGCTATATTGTTGATAAAGTATCTATTTTAGTATCTTTTAATTTTAAACCTTATTAATTAAAAACTAGATAAAGGGCAAAGACCCAAATCGTCAACTCACCAGAGGCCTAGAACCTAAGTTGTATTTATATTTGAAAAATGTTGTAATATATTTATATATTAAATTTAACATATTGTTAATATATAAAATATATTTGCATACATGTAAAGTTATTCGGTCCATGTTCAATTTTTTTTATAAATTAAACAGATCATACCAATTGTTCGAAACAGTTATACTTAAAGTCAACAGTTTTATTGGAAAATGAAATAAATGATATAAATCAATTCGGTATGGTTTAAATTCTATTAGTTTTTCAAATTATTTTGCCATCCTTAATTACTTGTAGTGATTATGATGACAAAGATGATTGATAGCTGGCGATGATAATAGTGGTGCAGTGGTTAAGATGGAGGAGATGACTAAATGGTGGTTGGTAGCTATAGATAAAATATTAATAAATATTATCCACACAAAACTATCTTTTAATAATATTAAGACCATAAAGATATTAATGTAAACAAAATAACTGCTTACATCTTAATATAACTAAAATATATTTAAATCAATTAAATAATTAAACCACAAATGCACTTAATTATCTAAAGTTCATAGGTTTATTAAGTGCAAACATATGAGTATTTGAGCCTACTTAAAAATTAATGTATTTAAATATTAATAATGACCCCATTAACTTCTTGTGTCTAAACACTTTACTCCTCCAAAATTCTATAATTTTGAAAAAAAGGCCCCTATGGGCTTTCTTAATTCCACAGTTTGGTCTCAAAACTCAAAGGGGCGGTGTTTAGACCTAAAGGGAGTCGCCGTTGACAGTGTATTTGGCAGAAGAGGGCAAACTATGGGGGAAATGGCTGAGAATGATGAGTTTTACCTGAGATACTACGTGGGTCACAAAGGAAAATTCGGTCACGAGTTCTTAGAGTTTGAGTTTAGGCCTGATGGCAAGCTCCGATATGCTAACAATTCCAACTACAAGAATGATACAATGATTCGCAAGGAAGTCTTCCTTACTCCTTCTGTTCTCAAAGAATGCCGCCGCATTGTTGCTGATAGCGAGGTTTTTTGTCCCTCTCTCTCTCTTTTTCTTCTATACCATTGCATTCTATTGTTTTGGCTTACAATAGGGTTTCGGCCAAACTCGCTTCCTCCTTTCAATTTGGTGTTTAGGGTTTTGGATTAACTTACAGCTGATTTTTGCTACATGTTATTTATGGGTTTTAATCGTCAGGCCAAAGCACGTTTGAAGGATGAGTAGTCTAACTGTGATGTGGAGGATTCATATAGCTAGCCAACCCTGTTAATGTGAGAATGAGGCATAATTGATTGATTGATTGTCTATGGGTTGCTGTCCATTAGCTTTTCAGTTGTTACTTATGTTCTGATGTGGGAAAATCCAAGTTATTTCCAGGCCAATGATTGTGGGAAGGTCAATGAAAAGACTGGATTAGAACCATACTGATCTAAGAATGTTAGTAAGGAGCCAAAATTCTCATCCCAGGAGAAAGATAATCACAATATTTGGAGCAATTTTGGTGCAACATTCATTGGTGATAAGCAAAATTATCAATTTGATAACATGGCAACTAGGTGTAAATTTCTAGATATCAATTTGGTGAAAAGGAGATTTTCTTGTTTTATTCATTTGAATCGTTTTCCTAGGAAGAGTTCCTTTAGAAGGGGAGAAGGAGCTGCAGTGGAGGGTTGGAGTTTGTCTTTTTCAGGATTTGCTTTAGCTTGACTTATGTCCTGATTCTGCCAAATTCAAAGTTTTTTAAAGACCAATGATTGTGGAAGGACAATAAAAAGAGAGGCATACCAATTCTTAGAGCCATTTGGATCTAATAATGTTAGTGAAGAAGCAAAATTCTTATCTCAGAAGAAAGATAACCACGATATTTTTAGCAATTTTGGGGTTAATGTTCATTGCAAAGAAGCAAAATTATCATTTTGATAGCATTAAAAAGTAGATATAAATTTCTAGCTATCACGCAGATGAACTTTTCTTGTTTGAATTGTTGTCCAAAGAAGGTTTTTTAAGGTGGGGAGAGAGGTGCATTGGAGGGTTTGGGTTTGTTTTGTTCAGACTGATGTAACATTGTAATGTGTGTTTTGTGCAACTCCGACTTTGTACCTCTTCTCTAACTCTTTACTTCCTTGGTATTATTACTTGACTATCATTCTGATTACAAAATGAAAGAAGTAAAAGATTTTGCGTTGGTGTTTGTTGTAGATCATGAAGGAAGATGATAACAACTGGCCTGAACCAGATAGAGTGGGTAGACAGGAGCTTGAGATTGTGATGGGAAATGAACACATATCATTCACTACATCTAAGATTGGTTCATTAATGGATGTGCAGACCAGTAATGATCCCGAGGGACTTCGTATCTTCTATTATCTTGTTCAGGTTATGATCTACAAGATTTTTCTCTCTTTTACTTCTTTACGTGGATATATCAAAAGCTTCGTGAAATTAGTTGCAACGTTGTACATATTAGTTTGGGAAAATGGAATATAAATAGCTCATATGGAAATGCAAACATCATTCTTGCTATTGACATTCATATTTTATTACGTGTACATGCAGATAGTTGCATCTGAAAAGAAAGGAGAGAAACTACATTTGTAGGTCTCATTTTATCTAACAGAGTTTATATTTTACAGGATCCTTTTTTTTTCTTTCAAATGGTCTAGATGTACGATACTTTATATTATTATGTTTCACTTTTATTGGAGCTGTACAAGCAATATGGTATCAGTCTTCATTAGCTAGATATAGTACTGACTGAAAGCAGAGCGGGGATCCTAGTGTAAACAGTAAAATGGTCCTATATATGTGTAAATATGTTATATATGTGAACCGTGAACCTTCTGAACTTGATTTGGTTCAATTAGAAAAATTAACTCCCATTCAACTCCATCTTTAGATTGCACTGGAAACTGGATGGTGAAGGCCTCTATTCCATCTTTACAAGGGTAGAGGAGAGTGACTTTGATTTGGAGATACTCTTCTTATTGCAGCTGGACTTAGTTTGTAGTTGCTGCATAATGCTGCTTCTATGGTTGTGTAGTGTCTCCTTATTTCATCTTCCACCCATTCAATAGCTACATGGTTTGATCATGAAGAGAAAGTGATGGGTATTTATTGTTATCACTTCTTTTTTTTGTTGGGTTTGGGATGGGGATTATAATTATTAGGAAGAAATGAAAGAACAATGGATATTTATGAGAATATAAGACTTCAAATTACCACTTGAACCAACTTCGTCTTAAGAATTCTTGCTTGCTCTTTGTCCTTCACCTTCCTACCTTATGGCAATAATGATCCAGGATGGCAAGAAAGTATGATACGGTATAAGAATTCACGAGGGGGGGGGGGAGAGGTTTTTGGAGTTTAGACTTTAGAAGAACGATTGTAGATGGGGCTAGGTGCGGAGAGGTCAGCAGAAATTTGGAAGTCGGTGTGGTGGTATCACGAGGGACTTCAGATGGTCCAGGGATACAATGGTGTTGAAGTTGGTCTGACTGTTTTGAGTGGTAAACATCAAGGAGGAGACTGTCATTTCCTAGCATATTTTATGCACCAAAAATATATGAGTGTGTGCACTAGGTTAGAGAACAAACCAGAACCTTTGGTTTATGGAGCTTTTCCAAAAAGGAAGCTCAGGCTCAAGTTGAAACTGATAAAAGTGTGAACTAGCTCAGCTCACGCCAGACGTGTAGTTACTACACTTCTGACTGGTATTATGTTGTAATTGTGAAGGCTTGACTTCCCGATGCATCCTGTGCTTATTGCGACTCAATGGGTAGGACTGCATACAATAGACCCTTGTGATCCGGCCCTTCCCCGGATCCCGTGCATAGTGGGAGCTTTAATGCACCCGTCTGCCTGTGCATATTGGACCTAGAACCTCTCTAAGTAATTTCAACCTTAAAAACTGTGGTCTCTAATCCTTAACGGGTAAAATCTAATGATCCTATCACTTATCAAAAAAAAAAAATCTCATTTTCTTCTCTGTTCCTTTTATGTTGGAGAGGTTCTCCAGGATTTCATGTTTTCAACCAATTAGTTCCATTACTTGGTTGTAATCATGGAGGAATTTAAGCTACATATTGTCGCCTTAATAATGCAAAAAATGCGCTGGTGGTTGATTCCAAAGCACAATGACTTCCTTTTTTTTTCCTTCCATTTTTAGTAGTGCTGGTGGCTGGACCAGCTCTTCCACCAGTACCTCTCACCAACACATGCATGAGGCAACTCTGCTAACAATGACTTGGAAAAGTTTTTTTAAGCACATATTGAAGCTACTTGGAATATGAAGAGGCTGTATGGTTTATAGGTGTCTTATGAGAATGTTGTTAGCAAGTGACTTTTGAATAAAGATATTCTATCATCTGAAGCAGAATATAGTAAACTATGAGATGTTTCTTTCCTTTTTTTCTTGTGGGTGGGGGATTAGGGCCGCTGGGAGGCGGGATAAGGGGGAAAGAGTACTTTCTTGGACATGCATTTAAGTTGTATGAGTTGCCAAAGATTCCTGTAAGATTTTTCATTTCATAGAATCGAACTATAGATTGTTGTCTCCTGAACTAAAGAAGGGAAGAAACTAAACTCCCACTTGGTTTCTTTTTGCTCTAATTAGTTGTTAATTGGATATTGCTGCGAGTCTGCAATTTATTTATCTTTTAAAGCAGAGTATGATTGATGCATTTCTTTAAGTTTGTTTCAGCACCATGTGACTTTGAGTTTGTCATTGCAGGATCTGAAGTGTTTTGTGTTCTCACTCATCTCGCTCCATTTCAAGATCAAACCCATTTAACTCGTTCTTATGGCGTATGCTAAACTTTAGCTGGATGTGCTCGGCCTCATGTTTTGAATGTGTTGAATCGTGTATCCAAAGAGATAGTGCCGTTTGATGGTGTTGTGTTTTTAAAAAAATGTGTGGACAAGTCTTTGTAGACCTTGTTTTGTGAGTAAAGATAACTGTTGTGTGCTCTTTACTATCTGCATATGTTTATTCATCCTTACTGATTTTGTAATCTCCGTAGCAACATGGGAGGATAAATAATCCATCTAATTAACAAATCCTTTGGCATCTTTGCCCTTTTCCCTTCCAGATGCTTCTAAAAATAGGTTTCTCTGGCCCTTTTTCATTGTGCACGAGAGGACGTGGACCAAATTCCGCGTATGCTACGTTTTCCGCATACTGTGTCCATATTTTATAAATATCATATGCTTTGACAGATATTATATTTTCAACCCCACGAAAGTCTAGAAACAGAAACAGAAACAAAATTAGAATTCCTCTAGTTAAAGGATCATCTATGCCACGTCTTCTTAATTATATATTAAACACACATGAAACTCTTAACACGTGAAGAAAAATACCACTTGTTTATCCTAATCATTATTTTTTCTTGGAATCTCCGAGAAGCCGGTAGCCGGCTAGGCAAATTCAATGCGATGAATTCTGATTGAGAAGGTTGTAGGTAGTGCAATTAATCCCAATGGAAAATCAAATTCAGTGCGATGAATTCTGACTGAGAAGGCTGTAGGTAGGGGAATTGATCCCAACGGGAAATCAAATTCAATGCGATGAATTTTGACTGAGAAGGTTGTAGATTGGGGAATTGATCCAATCACTCGTTCAATCAACTCAGCCTAGCCTCGTGCATCTTATATTCGTATTATCAAATTTATATTTATGTTCAAAATGGTTGTGACATTATTATCCTTTCAATATTCTCAAATTATTCTACTAGAAAAATATAAAAAATGCACCTTAGCACATGATCTAGTAATCAATAAAGTGATTAAGAGTTATGAAATATTAGTCTCAAATTCGAACAGAAACAAAAAAACACCTTCCTATCTATGAAACTGGTATTTTTGTTAAAAAAAGTCTCAATAATTTTGTGAACAGGTGCATAGATTCTGAAATTTTTATAGGAATATACTAGTGGCGTAAAAGAAAAAGTAATAAAACATTATTATAAGGAAATTCTCATGACATTTCCCACAATACTTATCCAAACAAAACTTATTATAGATCGACAATGCTCCTCAAGACTTGTCTCCCTTCCTCCGCCATAACCACCACCACAACATCTCCACTCATTTCCTTCTCCAAATCCTCTCTTCTTCTTCTTCCTTTCTCCCAAAACCCCCGTAAAGTTTCTTCAACCTTTCCTCGCACTTCCAAAACCCCATCTCTCTACTCTCCACCGAAGATGAGTTGGCTCAACAAATTGGGTTTTGGTGCTCGTACTAATACTCCAATGGATTCTTCTTCCTCTGCAATTCCACAAGGACCTGACACCGACATCCCTGCCCCAGGCCAACAATTTGTCCAATTTGGAGCTGGATGCTTTTGGGGTGTTGAATTGGCGTTTCAGAGAGTGCCTGGTGTTACCAAGACAGAGGTTGGATATTCACAAGGGTATTTGGATAATCCTACCTATGAAGATATTTGCTCTGGGAATTCCTTTCATTCAGAGGTTGTGAGAGTTCAGTATGACCCTAAGGAGTGCAATTTTGATACATTGCTTGATGTATTTTGGGATCGGCATGACCCCACCACCCTCAATCGACAGGTGGGTTTCTGAAATTTTTGTTTTTATTTTGTTTGTGGTGGTCAATAATGGTTGAATTGTTTTGTTTTGGATGGAATTGTGCCATTTTGCTTAACCCCAAAATGGTTTGAGTTGAGTTCTGGTAGAGAAATTGATGTTAGAATCTTGTATTTCCATGGTTTGTTAATGTGATTGATTTGTAAGTAGTTAAGAGCTTATTCCCTGTAGGTTGGGTGGCTGTATTTGGTCACTTTTGCTAAGCCTGTTGTCCAATTTGAGTCTTTGTGGGGGACATTCAATAGTATGCATAGTTTGGATGTTCATAACCAAAGTCAGGTCTTTATTGGCTTCAAAGTTAGTAGTACTAGAAGCATGTTTAGCATAGTTTTGAATGTCCACTTACCCAACCATCCTTTTTTTTTAATCAGTAAAAGGTCAGTAGGTACATTGTCAAAATGCTGCATTTTCTTAAAAGATTATGTCTTTTGAATATCTTCAAAGACCATGCTTTTTAAGATCTTCAAAGGTCATGTTTTGCTTAAAGATTTTGTCTTGTGATTCTAGTTTGAGGATTTGGCATCCAGTTCTTTTTCAAGGGGCAACCACAGTGAATTGGTTTGTTTTTAGATGTTTTCTAAAAGAAGAGTGTTATAAAATTTGGAGTTATTTCTATTGATTTCCACTTATGCCATGAAATATAGTAGTATAGGAAGCTTACTTTGTCTCCTATGTACATAGATGGCTAAATAAATAGGCAGCTCTGCATTAGCTTCGGGGTTTATTGATTAGCATAGGAATTTTGTCTGAAGCATTACTTTATGTGCTTCGAGATAAATGCCAACAGTAATTTAGATTTTAGACATTTCTTCCTAGCTTCCTTTTTCTGAATGATTTATAGCCTGTTGGTCGAGCTTCAAAATCCTGAGCTTATTTTCTCCAAAAAGAGAATTCTTTTTAAAGAGTTATCAGGTGTTGGGGCAAGCTTCTAGGAAAAAGTAAGTGATTTTAAGCTGTAGCAGAAGCTGCTTTTGCCACAGGGAAGAAGTACAAATTGTAGCTTATCCTAGAATTGGAAGCGGAAGTAGAAAAAATATTTTATTCAAGGAAAAAGTACCTTACCAGATACTTTTACTAACTATTCATCCTTAATTTGATCTCATATATCTCTCAACTATAAACAGAATTATACAATATATAGACACACACACACACTGACACACACCGAACTATCCCTCCTTTATACATATCGAATGATGTACTTTGATATATTTAAGTCATCATATAAGACTAGAGTAATTGTATATAATTTTTCATTTTGTTACTTCGATTTAATTATACTTGTATTGATTTAAAAAATAAAATTGTTGTGTGATTCTCTCGTCTGCATTTTGATGAAATAAAATTGGAAAACTTCATTAGAAAACCTTATGTCCTTTTCGCAATATAGCTCTTAAAAAGCACATTTTGAAATGTTGGCTAAATACAAATGGCTTCTGTAGTACTGTCAAATGGATTTGTCAAACACATGTTGCTATTTTAACAAAAGTGCTTCCCAAAATAAGTAGATTTTGAAAAATGGACTCTTGGACCTTCCACGTCTCACCAATTACAAGTTTTCTTATTCCTATTTTGGGAGTTGCTCCAGTGGTACTGTGAATTTTTCGTTAATGGTCATTATGTACTAAATAATTCTGGATACAAGCTTTAGAGACAGCAGTGTTTGTACAATTTATCTAACAGCTTGTTTGTAGGGTAATGACGTTGGCACCCAATACAGGTCTGGAATTTACTTCTATACACCTGAGCAAGAGAAGGCAGCACTAGAAGCGCGAGACAGACAGCAAAAGATATTGAACAGGAATATTGTTAGTGAGATCTTGCCTGCTAAGAAATTTTACAGAGCTGAGGAGTATCATCAACAGTACCTTGCAAAGGGGGGTCGCGTTGGTTTCAGGCAGTCTGTTGAGAAAGGATGCAACGATCCCATCCGATGCTATGGTTAGGGCCGCTCTGTTTGCAGAAGAGAAATAAATGGATTCCCTGTTTGTTCTTGTAAGCTATGTTTTGTTTATAGGCTTGAAATTTGTGATTTTATACTAGTGTATTTATTTCATCGACCTGTTATATAATTTACAAAAGAACAGCCAACTGTATACTATTTTGCAGTTTCAGGTTATTTCATCTTTGTTAGCGTCATTTCTCATATTAAACTTGCATAAAGATATATTGTAGATATTTGGATGATTTCAAGACTTTTTTAATTTTATAAGGGCCACCATAGATTGTAAATAGACTAGCTAATAAGTGGTTATAGTGTGTTTGATAAACTGTGTAAATTTATTCGTTGATCAATCACAGTATAAATCTAATCTCAACCTTAATCTTGAATATTCCACTTGGGATTATTTTATCCCCACCCCAGAGAGGGGATAAATTAGTTCAACGACTAAATCTCCAGATAATTTAGTCAGCATACCAAGCAATACCTAATGAATAATTGTAAGCTACACAATTTATACAGAAATTCTAGAAAAAAAACGTCTAGAAAACAATAGCTGCAAAGCAAATGCTGGCAAAAGAAGTGTCATTTTCTCTTTTGTTCAAGTGCTTGATGCAGGAAATAAGGAACTGAAAGTACTAGGTGTTCAAGCATTGCAAAATACAGTAAGCCGAAAATGTAGTTAAAAAACAATTGAGTTCAATTATCAACACCAAGAGCTAAGCTAAACTCCATGAAAGCTGAACTAGAAAAATTTAAGTTCCTTGATACAACCATGTGACAAGCTGGTATTCATTGCTACAAGTCCCCGAAAAAAACTCATCCGCTGATAAGTAGTTCAAAATTTCAGGCTGTAGAAACAAGATTAAACAAATCACTCAATTGAGTCACACAACCAGAAGCATACATGAAAGAAACTGAAGAGAATCAGCAACTGAACAATCATATAGTGATTCAGTGAAGAATACATATGAATTCGTGTACAAAGTCCACTACTTGATAGGAAAACATACATTTGCAGTTTAGATAAATGTTTCTTTTAAGGATTTTGGTCCAGCCTGGGTGGTAAGTAAGCCTTATTTCAGCAAGTCTAAAACTAAGATGCCGAATAAGTATTAACTCCCTCATGTGGTTATACAACCATTTAAGTTATTCTACATCCAAGACCAACAAATGTCATAAAAAGTAGGAAATTAAGCATAATGAATGTTACAAGAGATCAAAGTTTGCACAATTAAACGTAAATGGAATAACAAGGGATCAAAATGTTGAAATGACAAGTGCACAAAGATTATAAAGCATATACTTCAAATATCATGTCAAGAGGAATAGTCTTACATGAGTAGTTCTTCAGTACATTCTCCCCTCGCACTTCCGAGAGCCACATCTACAATTCTTTCTCTTCATATCGCCATTTTTATCAGAAACATGGTCAACATGGTAGTTGTAGTGATAAGTAAGCTCCTCTAATGGAGCAATACTCTCAGAAGCAAAAAACATTATGTGAGGTACTCTCTTATCACCATGGTAATACATGACATTTTGAGCATAAAGGTTTGGTGAGCAACTATGGTTGATAAATCTTCCAACATTCCCATATCTTAACGCATCAAGGGTAAAGCCATCTTCATCCTTCCTCATCAAAGAATTTGACTCAACTTTGAGGTTATTATTACGCGCAACATTCATTTCTTCATCATAATTGCCAATATCAAACAAGTACTCATCATGGCCTATTCTATTTTCAGCTTCCTTTTCATCAAGCAACTCCCCAACATATTCACATATAAACCTACCGCATGTGACATAATCTCGTGACCTCAAACCCCATCCTCTCGATTCGGTCTTGAAAACCTCCAAATGGTATCGAGGACCATGTTGGCTAACTCTATTTTTGCAAGAAGGGGGACATTTGCAAGATGGACCACACTCATAAACAAGAGGTTGTGCTCTAACAATAGAGCCTCTTGTGTTGAATGGAATTTCACCTCCATTCCTAGAAGCACAAGAGCATTGCTCGGAATCCAAGCATCCACTTGTACAATTGCAACCTTGAGGCGTAGAGATATAATACCAATCTGGATATTGCATGTTGGTAATGTAAGTGAATGGTGAGGGTCTCTCATCATCTATTGCATTGACAACAGGGATTGGTATCTTCTCTTTTCCTTGGGAAACATCATAGTCCACAACAAACTCCGACTGCAAAATCGATTTTTTTGCCTTGTTGACACGAAATTGATTTACCTTGACTAACTTTGCTGGCCGTGACACTAGTTCACGGGCAAGTTTTGGTTGGCCAAGATTTCTTTTCAATTCAAACTTGAAAATGTATTTTCCAGTTGGAGCTCTTTCTTCCCAGCACTTAGTCACGGTGTAGAGCCCATCGTAAATGTATCTTATATCACTCTTTTCACCATTCACTCTTTGTCGACCACAAATAACCCTCACCGGATATCCCAAGTCCATGGAGTTCTTCAAGGCAATATTACCCCCTTCAAGCTTTTGATCTTCCACTCTCGCATTAACAGATACTTTTGGATTCCCCCCTTGACCTACATAAATGAATGTTTCAGAAGATATGGCCTCGTTGTCATACCGACCAGAATCAACAATGCTAGATGCAACATCTTTTCTGTCAATAGTCACATAATTGATACCCTTAATAAATTGGTGATGTAGTCCGATCATAACAAGTTCCGCCCTGAACCTGAATTGATCCCCAATTTGAACTCCAGGAACATGTCCAAAAGTCCACTCACAATTTACCACTTTTTCTGTTTTTTCAAAGCCATTGCTGCCTCTATATGGATACTTCTTTTGGACCGTCCTTCATGTTTTTCTGCTCTATCTTCTAGCAAAAGTTTAGTATATTCGTCATCAAAAAGTTTCAGAGTCTCTCTAACTTCTTTCACTTTCTGAATATGTTCATGTTCAGTCAACAATCCATTTCCCGAAACACCACACATGACAGCAGAATTCCTTAAATCTTCTTGAGATACTGCGAGATCTGTTTGCTTCTTCATGACCACAGATTCATCTTCAAAAATAACCTTGCACTTGTGTAGGGGTTCCGGACACCTAACTGCTTCTTCGTGCACGATCTCACCCTTGCTCCCTTTCTTACCGGCACTTGGGGTCTTGAGACCTGATTTTAATGAGTTCGACTCGGAGCAGGATAAAATGCAAATTTCGTCATTGTCTACCCGACTCCTGGATTCATCGTCAGGAACTTCTTCGTAATGAACTCTCTTGCTTGTTTCCTTACTAGGTTCATTTCGAGCTTCAATTAGATTTTCTTGTGAAACAATAGCAGGCAATTCTGGTTCATTTTCAATAAGCTCGTCTTTTATAAACCAATGACATGTATTTCCTGTATCAATTGATGGATTTTGGAGAACCCGATTAACCAAGTCTTCATGCTGCTGATTTCCATTAGTAGGTTGACATGAGGTATTCTGATGACTTGAATCACCAGCCTCTTTTGGACGCGCACCTGTTGCAGCCAAATCATCTTCTGGCACAAAAACACTTAAAGGCTCAGCTGACTCAACCGCATTCATATCAACTTCAGAACAACTTTTGATCTCAGAATCAACAGAGCATTGAGTATCACTTCCATTCTTCTTTTCAGGAACACAGGGGCCACAATTTTCCGGAAAACTCCTCGTAGAGTCGACTTTTACACGTTTGGTATTGGATGGAAATTCCGGGTAGATCTCTTTGCTTCCATTGTTTTGACAAACAAATGAACCACAATTTTCCGGGAAATTGCGGGTAGCATCGACTTTTACGCGCTTAAATGTGGAGGGAGATTTAGTATCAACCATCTGATGAAGTTTCTTCTTCCCTAACATCTCTGAGGGACTCATTTCCGCTAACACAGACATCTACAATTTATAAAGTACACACAACTTAAAACCCTTACTAAAAAAACCCAATTTTACTGGTTACAGTTTAATATCGAACAATTTTACGATAACACAAACACATTACATGATTATCAACACATAACAAGATAAAAGCATTATGAATTTTTGAATCGAACCCAAAATGAAAAACGTTATAGCAAAGCAAGAAGAAACATAAGAATACGGCCTAACAAGCAATGAAGAAGAGTAACGAAACTCACATTCACATTCACATTAGCGTTAAAGGAGAGCAGAACTCTGAAAGCCTACGAAAATGGCAGTTTTTTAACTTGAATTTGGGAGGGAGATTAGTGCCATAGAAAGAGGCGAAGTTAAACGCATTAAACTAGTGGGTCGTTACAATGCATAAAACTAGGCGAAGTAGAAGGCATTAAAAGATTAATTACTCAAAGTTTAATTAAACTTTTTCTATGGAAAATAGTGTTGGAGGGCAAAATTACTCAAGTTGGGGCTGATTAATGACTCGTCACCAACATGAGTTGTGGTGCAATGGTGAGATTATTTCTCTCTTAACTAGAAGTCGGAAGTTTGAGCTTGGGTACAGATAAGATCTTGTGCATATGTAATTTAACTTGACTCATGAGAAATGTTATCAAAATATTTTTGAAAAGACGTTTTTTTATTTGATATAGAAAAATAATAATTTGATTAGGTAATTTAAAATTATAAAAGAATAAATAAAATAATTAAAATGTGATAAGAATTGAGCAAGTTGAATTTTGACCCACAATTAAGCCCTAATAATTATTTAGGCTTGTGAAGGGTCAGGTTCTATCAGATTGGATTAGACAAGTTCAATTAAGGGAGAATTTAATCCTATTGGTCCGGAGTACGGGTTGGGGAGACTGGTTCCAACCGATCTGGGAGAGGTCGAAATCTATCAGACCGGGCCATATTAGTTCAGTTCAAGAAAAAGTCAATCTCGATGGTTCGGGGTATGGGTTGAGGAGATCGGGTCCAATCAAATTGGGTTGATTCAGATTTATTTAGACTTGTGAGGGGCCGGGTTCTACCGAACCGGTTCAACTAAAAAAAATCAATCTAGCTAGTCTGTGGTACGAGTTGGGGAGACCAGTTCCAGTCGAGCTAGCTAGGTTAATTATTATTTGTTTAGGCCTGTGAGGGGTTGGGTTATGGGTCAAGTATTGCCGGACCGGGCGGATTTATATTAAAATAATATTTTTTTAACATTTAATTAAACAATAGTTTTAAAAAGAATTTCAATATTTATATAAAAAAGGAGAAACTACTTAATTACATAAATATTCCTACCATATTTACTAATTCTCCTTATAGTTTGAAATTAATTACATTTCATATCGCTAAATTAATAATTTTATATACCATATTTAAAGTAAGATACTCTTAGATACATGTTTTTTGCTACCAGATATACTAAAATAAGGAGAGAGGCGAGCGAGAATAGGAGGGAGGGAGCAAGATTTCTCTATGTATCCCGGATACATGCGAATCACACTAGATACATGTATATATCTAGTGTAATTCACATGTATCTACGATACCATATACTCCCTCTGTCCCAATTTATGTGACACATTTCGGATTACGAGATTCAAACAAGTCTATCTTAGACTGTAAATTTTTCATATATCTTTTAAATATTTTGAAGTATCAATAATTGGGACTTGTAGTACTTTTAATGTAGTTTACAAATATATAAATTTCATTTTAAAAAAATTGAAGATTTCATGAACAAATTCTCGGTCAAGCTTAAATTGTTTGACTCTCGAAAAGCGAAATGTGTCACATAAATTGGGACAGAGGGAGTATATAAGAGAGTGGCGAGAGCAACAAGCGAGTTGGGAGGGAGGCAAGAGAGGCAAACGAGATTTGTCTATGTATCCCATATACATATGAACCCACTTAGATATAGTGTATCTAGAACAACCTAATTTTAACCCCATGTATCCTAAGAAACATGTATCTGGATGCACCAAATTCTGCTAAGATTCATAATACTGCAAAACTAGTTTGTATCTAAATAATTAGCTCCTAAACTAGTGAAATTTCTATGAGTTACCCATAAAAAGTTACTAACTTAAGGTTATTGTTGAACCGAGCCGAATTCTGTATCTGATAGGACTTTACCAGGTTTACCGATCTCGATCAACCGACACCCCAAAAGTATTTGTGAGGGTCTGATTTATTGTATAACCTAACCCAACCCTTCCTCTCTACATGGTCCAGTTTAATCCTGACGGAAACAACCGATCCCGGATCAGCCCACACATTAGACACCCTTAGACGAGGCCTCACACAATCATGGAAAAGGGGAAAAGACAAGAAGATGCAAGGGAAACCATCATGGAGTTCCCCAAGGATCCAAACTTGGACTCCGAATGGGAAGAACGTTTCAGACGCAACATTAAATCATGAAACCCGAGACTTATATATATATATATATATAAATTAAACCCATCATAAAATTCTAGATACAAAATCAATCAACACCATAAAGAAAAAAAAACTTACACCAGGGAGATTAAACTAAAGAATTTCAAAACACCAAATAAAAGAAACAACTTACTCGAAGTGTGATTTCAAATGTTGCCTTCATAAGATCCAAATGCTTTCAAAAGTCAAAAACCCCACAACACAAAAGGTTGCCATGGACCACAAAAATATAGTATAGCACAAGGGTCAAGGGTATGCCAATATACCAAAGTTCCTCTTTATACTAATTAAATTGAACGTAAATATAAGGTATGCATTTGGTTCCTTTTCAAATTGGGTTTTTTCTAAGTGATACACAAAGTTACGATTACTAATTGAAAAACTACCTTATTAGATATACATTCATACCATATATATTAAGTTTATTTATACTTACAAATAATTACGTATATTTTCATTAATTAAGAATTTTGTACCATATTTTAAGTTAGATATATTGAGATACATCATTCTTAAAAAATAATCTAAAATAGAACCCTCCACGTAATATTTTCCATAATTTATGCACTCACTCCAAATCAACTCACTCTCTTTCTCTTAAAATTTCCCCTCCTACATTTTATTCATCATTCTCTCTTACTTCTCCCTCACACGTCTGATAAACCCACCTCCATTACTGCACTTTCAACATGAAGAAAACATCCAGTACTACTTTTGTTCTCTCCTTTCACTAATTTGTTACATAAATTCGTTTATATGTGCATATATATATATATATATGCACATTGATAGTATAACTTTGAAGATTCAAAAGGCAAGAGCCTTTTAGATCCTTCAATGCCTTGGGATGATTACCCTTTGTTGACCGTTTTTAGTCTTACTTCGAGGCTTCTTGTTGCTCAAAAAATGACATGAAGATTGCACCGCTGACTATTTTTTATGGTGGATGGGTTGCGATTTTTTATGTCACTAACGACAAGGTGGAGGATATTCTAAAGACATAATATATAAATATGTCTTTTAACTTGACTTCAGTTGGCATCTATGCCCTTCAACTTTGAGGGTGCATAGACACTTAAACTTGTATAAATTGAATAAATAGACATTTGTCCTACATGCCAATTTTTGTCCAATGTGACGTCCTACATGTATTATGTCATGTAGGATATGTGTCTACTTGTTCAATTTATGCAAGCTAAGTTTAAGTGTATACTTATGCATTTCCAAAGTTGAAGGCATGGATACTAGCTGAAGCCAACTTAAATGACATATTTATGTATTATGCCTATTCTAAAGTTTTCATAAATTAGGTAAAAAATTATGGATGTTTTTTTAAAAAAACAATTGTTTGTGGAAACAATAAGTGGAGATTTCCACATGTATCTGACACATTATTAATGTATATACACATTATTGAGTTACAATTATATATATGTAGGTTTTATCAGTATATTTGATTAAGTATACGCGCATCTGATAATATATACACATGTATCTGAATAGGAGTTCATGCAGGGGCGGACCCACATACAGTCTACCGAGTGTTAGAGCACCCGTAACCCCGACATAAAATTGTTTTATATATATATATATTAGTTTCTTCAAAATATGAGTATATTAAGTGTTTAACACCTAGTAAACAAAAAGTCTAATGCATGCTTTTGTTTATTGGCTGGTTTGAAGGTTGTCTCCCTTTATGAAGTTAAGAGTTCGATTGTTACTAACAATAATTGTTCATACATTTTCTGCTTTCCTCTCTTCTTTTTTTTTGAGTATAAACTCACGTATTCTTCTCTTTTTTACTTTTTTTTTTGTGTATATTTAACTTTTAGTGGTAACTTTTTTTACGTTTTATGAATTTGTTGTGACATGTTATATTAAAAAAATCGTGTTCAATCACTTTTCTTTTTCTTTTTTTTTTTGAGAAATTTTGATTATTTGGTTAAGAAATCCTTCTAGCAAAAAAGATTCTCCAAGAAAAGTTTTTTTTAATGGTAGTATTAATCTTATTGTTTCATCAATATTTTAAATTACCACGTTTAAATAAACAGACACTTATACTATGTGAGTTGTAGTTATCTTATATTTAAAAAAATAAGCACCCACAAATAAAAAATCTTGAATCCGCCACTAAGTTCATGAATCTGATAAAGTGTAGCTGATATTTATGAGTTAAAGATACAATATAAGTAAATATGTATCTGACAAAATATATACTTGTATCTGAGTAAGAGTTCTTGCCACTAGCATATCTGGTACATTATTTAGTTTTTATCAATGTATCTAAGGACTTGCTTATGCTGTTTGTAGTATATTACTGCATGTTTTAGGTTATTTCATCTTTGTTAGTGTCATTTCAAGAGAAAGTTCTCACATCAAACTTACATAAAATATTGTAGATATTTGAATAATTTTCAAGACTTTTAATTGCACAACATAAATTGTAAAAGACTAGCTAATAAGTGACTAAATTTTGTCACTCATGTACTGAAATCTGAGCTGTGAAAATTACTTCTGAGCGCATTCACCAATGCTGCCTTCATCCCACTCTACTTCACTCTCCTCTTTAAGAACTCACTCTCCTCGGGCGGATAATTTTGCTTTTAACGGTTTGACCTATAGAATATTAGTTTTTAAATATACTAATCCGTTAACAAACCAATAAGATATCAGTTGGTTCAGTAACAAATTAACAATTATCGGACGGTGTATCTGTTGCGCCGTAATTTTTCTATCCTTAGAAAAATCACATTTTTGAAATGTTCTAAGTATAAAACAATTTGGGAAAAATACTTAGAAAGAGTCGCCACTTAATTTTTTAAAGAAATTAAGAAAACTTACAATTTTCAAAGATTTAAATAGAAAAAATCATTTGAAAATACCAAAGAGGGTTCGGGGTTCGATTTACACTTCGAGAAGGGTTTAAGCATTCGAAGTGCCCGCTAACACGCGGTTGACCTATGACTTGACTGAAACAATTCTTTGACTAATTCTTTGGGAAAATGATTTAACATAAAAATAATAATTTATAATATTTGATTAACTTTAAGAAAATAATTAAATAAATGACACATTTTATATTATTTTATTTTTTAGAGAAAGAGATCCCCATTTTGACTTGAAATACAAGTGATTAGAATTTTAACAAAATTAGATTAATTAAAATTTATTTGACTTATTTTGAAATAGTAATTTACCCAATTTAATAAGCTAAAGCATGAAAATTGTTTTAAATTAATTGACTAACCCTTTTTAGGAAAATGACTAATTAAGTATTTTATTTTAATTAATTGAAAAAAGGCTTTTTTTAAAGTTATTTGGGAGAAATCTTAACTTGAAATATTTTTTTTTTTTTTACGCACTTAAAATGTGTTAAGTGAGAAACATTAAGTAACGCTTCTTTTTAAGAACAAAGAGTTTTAATTCAATTAATGATATAAGATCTTATTAGTAAAATAAATAAACACCAAAAAAAAAAAAAAATTTTTTTTTAAAAGTAAGCCAACATAACAAAAAAATAACTCATCTTTTGGGGAATCTAATTAAGTTAATTAAGAATTATAAAGTTAGAGTTAAACAACAAACAATAAATAATCACAATTAAATAATTAAAGAGTAAGGGAGAAATTGAATTTGGGCCCTTTTTTGGGCCAAATGCGCTGCTAATATTGGGCTAAACCCAATTCCCGTTTTTTGTATACAACTGGTGTATATAAGTGTATATCAGCATGTATATCAACTCTTTTCATGTATCTCTCGCTTCCGAACACCTATATTTCACCTTAGCCCTGTATTTTGCGCTTTTGACCTGTATATATGTGTATACAGCTGCATATAGCGTATATTGAATGTATATTTTCCATCTTAGGACTTTTGGAGGCTTGTATCTGGGTTTCCAGCCCTTGTGTTTTCGTTCTGCTGCCTATAACCTGTTCATCGGCTATTTTTAGACTCGATAAAGGGAAGCATAATCTCCGAAATGCAAGGATAGGAGTTGGAGTCCCCATGGACTCAAGTGGCATTCGCATATAACGGAAGAAAGAAGAAATATATTAGTACGATTCAAAGAAGAAAAAAAAAAGACTTTCATGACATAAGAAATAACCATTTTTTACTTGGGATGGTAAAAAAGATAAAATAAACTCAAGTAAGGAAATTCGAAACAAAAGTGAACAAATGAAACAACTCTCAAGCATAATTGTTCAGAACTTAAAATCAAAAGCACCTGTCCATTTAAATATACTTCCCTTTCCAGATAACAAAGAACATAAATAACATCAAATATAAATCTTTCTTAAGCTCAAATAACATAAAGAGCTAGATGTGTTTAACATACCAAGAAGTGATTAAACCACAAAGATGAGCATACCAAACAAATTTGACTATATGAAATGAGCAATATTGACAAGTTGGGAACAAGAAATGATTTTTTGAGCACTTGTATTTTGGGCAGCAGCTTACTGCTAGTCTCAGTCCCTCTTTTTAGAACATTATAACCATGATACACACTCTCCAGAAGCTATAATCAACAAGCAGATTTTATTTGTTTATTTTTTTTATTTTATTTTTATTTTTAAAACTTAAATCTGGGCGGAATGAAGACACGAGCATGAATCAACTTGAAAACCAAACATTCCACTATCAAACTTCAGCAGGAAGCTACAAATAACAGGGATGCAAGCTAAGAGAAAGGCGAAAACAAACGAGAGCCCAAGTTCACAAACACAATATCAACTAAAACACTAGAATCAAAGACATTTACCTTTGAGAGAGCAGCGAAACAGGGGCGAGACGAGCAGTCACGAAGACGATTTCACTACCAAAGGAGATTACAAAGACTCCTATAAATAAGCAGGGGAATCACACTATGATCACACTGATCTATTATCTGTTTCGAATATGTTTCGTATGTATTTTACTATTTATTTATTTTTTGCTTGAGTTCTTTAGGTTCTTTTTCGTTCCCCTCAAAATCCCACCTTGAACAATGGAGAAGGAGGGGATATATATAGGGGGAAAACTAGAGCTCGCGATTTGGAAGAGTCGGACGAATTTTTGGAGTAGCTTAGGGCAAAATCGTCAATCCGGATTCAATCTGTTTGAATTTTTTTTCCAAGGGGAAGGAAAAGCTGCTGCTTGTACCAGATTTTCAACCGAAATCCCCCAAAATCCGGATGAAAAGATCGGCTATTGCAGAGAAAGCTGTGGGAGTTGTTGGATATTGACGCGTGAGGTAGAAGAAAAATGCACACTGCTGCTGTCTGATTCACGTGAGCTGCTGAATTCGCGTAGAAGAAGGAGATGCGCAGGGGTCAGGTCTCTTTGTGAAGGAAAAAGGTGAATTTGGGCCGGGTTGAGGGTAATGGGCTGAGAATTGAGGGAGTGGGGCTGTTGGTCGGTTGTTGCACGTTGTTGTTTAATTTTGTTGGGTTTGGGGAATGGGTTGGGAATTGAGGGAGTTGGGCTGGAAATTTTGAGAAAGGGAATTAGAAATGGGGCCTTTAGGAAGTGGCCCAAAATTATTCTTAAAAGATAGGATAAATTGTTATTAAATAATGGATTTCAATTATAGCCTAATAGAATTTAACCGGTGAATTCGGCTAAAATTTAAACAAGAGGAGTTAATATAAATTAATTAATGAGCTTCTTAATCTTAACGAAATAAAAAAAAAATTAATTATAAACTAACTAATTCAATTACAAAACTAATTAACTCGAAATTATAACTATAACTTAAAGTAATTTAATAAAGTATTTAACTAAAATGTAAAATCTTTTGTAATGATATTTTCAAATATTTATAAAATAACGTGATTGCAAAAATATACATGTTTATTATTAAAAAATGGTAAAATTACTTTAAAAAATAACTTGAAAGTATTTTGAATTTCATAAAACTCATTAATTCAAAATTATAACCATCCCTAATATTTAAAATATAAAATCCTTTTTGAGACGATTTTAGAATAATCATAAAATATACTAATTATATACATAATTATGTAAAACATATATATTATCTAAAAATTATGAAAAGTGACAAAACTATTTAAAAATCTTGCAAACTATATTATTATTATTATTATTTTTTTCGAAATTTTATAAAACTAATTATTTTAAATCGTTTGAAATTGGAGGAGCTCAAGATGATTAATTTATATTGTGGAGGGTCAAAATTGGGTGTCAACAGCTATAACTTTATTATTTTATACATAAGAGTAGTAATTAAATAGCATGTTAAATTGATAATATGTGGAAAATCTTCTTGTAGGTAGATAAAAAAATTAATAGAATATATCTTTTGTTAGGTATATTCCCCCAAAACAACTTTTTAGAGGTATAATGAGAATACAAAAAAAAAAAAAAAACGATAACTATTACTCCCTCCATCCACTTTTAATTGTCATGTTGCACTTTTCGAAAGTCAATTTGACTAATTTTCAAAGTTAAATTAGATTACATTAATTTGATATTTTAAACAAAAAATTTAAATATTCAAAAACTATACGAAAAGTACTATGAATTGCAATTTTTTAAATATCAATATGATGAAAAAATACATAGTAAAATGTTTGTTAAAGTTCTTACCATTTGACTCTAAAAAA
>JAJOOS010012928.1:0-27365 GCA_029582725.1 Solanum chiquidenum
CCTAGGATGAAGGAAATCAACAGAGGATACAAAACTCCATCAGTCATGGGATACATTCAAGATAACAAAGATCAGCCAACATCCAAGACCACAAAAGAAGAAATCAATATTAGGGGATGCATTCAATATAACAAGATCAACCAAGATTCGAGACCACAAGAAGATCATCACACAAAGGAAGAAATCAATTTGCTTATGCACATATATGATATGGACATGACTCAGCAAATCAATCAGAATAAAATCAAGGACTCAATCAAAGATCCTTGATTCAAACTCCCTTGGGTTTCCATAAAAGAGCAAAGTCCTCCAAAGCTATATAAACCTCTCTTAGCCATAGTTGTGAAGCACTCACTTCACTTGAACATATATTGTAATCTTCTTTTATCTTTCATAAAACTTTGTACACACTTGAGTGAACAATTAAAAAGAAAAGAGAAAGAAAGATCTTAGTGTAGGTTATACAAGTAGATGTTGTGTCGCAGAAGAAGATCTTATTTGCATATCAGACGGGGATCTTAATTGTAACATTTTGTAACACCCAAGTTCTCAACAATCTCTTAAACAAACCCTTGTAACCCAAAGAGACTGAAAGTAGGCACCACATCGGTGTTTCGAACCGGTATAAACTCTATGTGTCATTTACTTACTGCTTTTACTATCTCTGTATATCTGTTTTACTAACGTGCAGGTGAGTCGACTGACCAGAGCAGGAAGTCGACTGAAGGAAATTTTAATTCACCCCCTCTTGACTTTCAGTTTGTCCTAACGATACACATCCGCTGAGACTTAGACCGGAACCCATGGGGGATGCACACAGTCCATGTATCCACCGAAATCATTTCTCTTTCGGCGTCGCCGGGACCATTTTCCTTCGGCATAATCATCATAATAGACATCATGACGTTTCAAAACCAATGTGAATAGGCATGTTCACATAATAATGATAAGATGACACATTCCATGTCAATTCACAATTCATAACAACCCAATCATAGTATACAATCAATTACACATCAATATTACCACTCCAATAATTCACGACATTATGCGTAGCAAATTATCATCACATTGCCTTTTTCATTATACTATTTTTATCATTAAGATCATTCAAGGTGAACAATTCAACCCATCATCAATTCACATTACTCCCCAACACATAAAACAAGGAATACAAGATTCTACAATATTAACAAAGACCTAGAAGTCTACTTGCCTCAATTTAATCAAACAATCTCTTCGTAACTTAAGTCTTCCCTCTTTGTTAGATCTCCGAATCAACACAAGCTATTCAAATAAAAAATCACAATAAGAATTCAGAGCAATTAACACTCATATCAATATTTTTGGAAGACCCAAAAATCCAATTTCAAAAATGAAGGATAAATCTGAAAATTAGTATAAACAAGTGTTACCCAAAATATTTGGAAACTATCGGTGAAAACTATTTAGAAAATGGAGCTCAAATATACCTTAAATCACCATTTTACCAAAACCTTAAGCCTTTCCAAAAACCGTTATAGTTTGGAATCAAACCCCATGCTTAATCATCAAAGTCATGAAATAATTAATTGGTAAAAGAGGTAAGGAGTTAGAAATCGTTACCCAATTGAAGAAACTCAAAAATCCCTTTTCAAATCGCCTAAATCGAGCTTCTAGGGTTCAACAATAGGAGAAATGGGAAGACATACCATTCAGGTAATTATTGCTCATCGCTATCGCGAACCAAGACGCGATCACGATGAGTGTTGACCATCGAGGTTGGGACTCATGCGATCACTATGAACAACACACTGACCCTACGCGATCACGACCTCATTTCACGTGATCATGATTGATACATAATCACCCTTACGCGATCGCAAGAGAAGGTCTTGCAGTCGCAATGAACAACACACCACACACTAGAAAGCATAAACCAGTAATTCACACAAGGCATAAAAGTTTTTGAATGGATCCTCGAGATTCGATCGGAACCCCGAGTACACAAAATAGATATGCTACCCAACTAAGCTTAACATTTCGTACTCAATGAAACTTTGGAAACACGAATTCGAGGTCTCCTTGACCCAAAACCCGTGAAAGTTACAATAAACTAACATAACACCTACAAAGACCAAACTAAGCTCGAGACCTATGAAAATCAACCAAGACCTCTCCTACGCCTAAAATAATCCCCCGAACCCAACCAAATAGTTGAAAATTCCGATCCGAGCATTCAAACTCCGAATGTTGACTAAAGTCAACTCAAAGGCTAAAATTCCATAAACTTACAACTTAAGACCTCAAATCCACGGAACAACTCCGAATCTGAAACCGACGACTCTCCTAGACCAAATTCTGCATTTCGAAGCTGATGGAACTGACAGAATTTCATTGCGAGACTCAAAACTCCGATTGACACCAAGAACCTCGTTTTAACAACTTAAGCCTTCCAAAGCTCAAAACTTCCAAAAAAAATACAATCTTTTACTCAAAATTCAAAACCAACTTGACAAACTGATTAGAAATGACTGGGGGCAACTATTGGGAGGGGTAAATTGATAATTTTAAAATAAAAATAAAAAATGACATTATGGTTCATTACATTCCTATCTAATGTCATGTCCGCGATGATTAAACTGAAACTGCGCCAAAACAGAATAAGAATATCTTATAGAATTTCTCGAACATGTGCTATTGATTTTGTTCAATTGAATTGATTATATATTTTATTAGTCTTAATGATATCATTTCATAATAATTAAATTTGTTTGTTACCAAACAATTTTCCAATTTAAATCATGCCAATTGGTCAAATTCTTTTATGTCATTCTTTATTTTTAAAACTTATATTGCAGATGATTAGGAACTCAGTGTTTTGCGCTCTCTCTCTATATATATTATCTTTGGACAGTGGAAAAACAAAGAAAAATTCTTTTTAAAATGTTAGGTTTTCCTTAAAGATAATTTTTTTGTTAGATTCTGGCTCCTAATTTTATATTAGGAGAACTTACTGAATCTTGGAGGATACATTGTTAGTAATAAAATATCTTGAGAAAAGTATTGATAACATCCCTAAACTCGCGCGAATTAAGATTGTCAATACTTCTGGTTGAAACTAATAATTTGTGCCAAGTTCAGAGGTGTTTTAATAATTTTCTCAAATATCTTTAAGAACAATATAATACCATAAACACGCCTCAAACTACAAAAAATTTCTGTAATTTCCAATATGGCAATATTTTACAGCTAAATTTTTCCTTAAAGACTCAATCATATTCAGATAGGAGTATATATCTGGCCCATCTAAATAAGATATCTTACTAGGTATTACATCATATTTGGGGATTGTCTTATTTCCTTAAATAAAAAAAGCAGCCAACTATATCTTTATCATCGTATTACATCATACTTGGGGATTGTCCCAACCAACCATATATCTATCGTCTGTTAAGGCAGAGTATAGAGCCTTTAAAAAACAGTACTTGCAAAAATATATATCATTTGGCTGGTGCCTACTCTTGGTGACACCAGTCTGTGCCAGTATATCATGACAACCAGATGACGATCCAATATACATAATTGGTTGATATTTTTGTAGAACATTTCACTAGTGTAGCACATAGTTGACTTTTATACAAGTCGACTTTTGGTTTGACATAATAAATAAATGTGCCTTTTAACTTGATTCTAGTTGTCATCTATATCTTCCAACTATGGATGTGCACAGGTAGTCATTTAAATTTGTATAAAACTAAACAAGTAGACTTGCACATCACATATGACATAATACATGTAGGACGTCACATAAGACACGAATTGTCACATAGGATGTATGCGTTTATTTGTTCAACTTTAAACAAATTTAAGTGTCAACTTGTGCACACCCAAAGTTGGAGAGCAAAAATGTCAGTTGAGACCAAGTTATATAAATAGCACGTTTATATATTATGCCTTTTGGTTTTCCCTCCAACTTGAGGGGAGGTGTTGGAGGTAAGGCCCAATCTATACAATTGGCCCAATCATCCAACTTTTTGTAGGAGAAACTACATAATTAGACATACTCCATTACCATATATATTATCATTACCTATACTTTTAAAATATTACGTATCTCACCACCAATTAAGAGTTTTCTACCATATATTGAAGAGGATACATGTATTTTGTTACCAAATACACTAAAATACAAAAAGAGGTGAGCGAGATGGGGAGGCACGCGAGCGAGATTTATATGTATCACAAATACATGTGAATCACACTAGATACATGTATCTATATGTATCTAGTGTGATTCACATGTACCTGATAAATTGAATACATGGGAGAGTGGTGAGCGAGATAGGAGGGAGGTGAACAAGATTTGTTATGTATCACAGATACATGCATATCCACTTGGATATATTGTATCTATAATAAATTACACTTAATTTTGATCTCATGTATCCCGAGATACATGGGGTCAATATGGTAAGATTTGTATCTGGACACACATAAATCTGGTAAGATTCTTAATATTGCAAACTAGAGTGTATCTAATTAATTAGCTCATTTTTTACGTGATAGAGGCCCAATACGGTGACCCGGCCTAGTTAGCAATTAGTGTAGTTAGTTTAGTCATTTTACATACAAGAAGTAAGAGGTTATAAGTAAAGTCCACTAAAAATGCAGCATGCCAAGTTGTGAATAAGCCAGCTAATATTCATTCATTAATTATTATTTTTATGAATGAAAAATGAATATTCTTAATAAGTGCTAGGTGGTTGTATGTTATTATGGGTATTTACACTCCTTATTTAAATTTTGGGTCCATCCTGCTGTACACTTCTCTAAATAAATATCATTCATATACTCCAAACTTATTAGGGGAGACAACAAGGATAGCCCAGATGCCAACCCACCACCATTAAAATTTTGAATTTTATTTTCTTTAAAAAAATGAAAACTATTTCATCACTCTTGAAAATGCTTCAAGTGAAAAACACAGTGATAGAAAATAAATAAAATTAATTAAAATCAGTTGTCTTATCACTACAAGAAAATAAGAAACTATCGACATACCATATTTCGTAGCTAAACAACAAAATTCCCATATTAATTCCATTTAGCTACAAATTAGTGATGATTATAATTACAAAATACAATTAGCTAGAAGTTTTTTAGCGATGAATTAACAATAAATTTTGTCGTGTATGAGATTTTTTTTTTCAAACAAGTTATATATATATATCTGTATGATGGATCTTTTATATCCAAGATGATTCTCCTTACACTTCTTTTTTGGTTAAAGATTGTACCAATGAACAATTTAAACTAACATGTTACATGTTTCCATGCACTTCTTTTTCTAATTTTTTTCCCCATATTTGTTTTATTGGGTGGGAGAGAGTTTTTAGTAAGATAAAATGAACTAGAAAACAAGAGAAATTAGATATAATTGTGTAAATTTCATGAAAAAAGAATTCAAGATTATAAATTAAAATGAAACTATTACTTATCAAGTCATTATGAACTAGCTAAACATAGGTACAACTTACAATAGCCAAACATTATACTAACACTAATAAAATTATTAATTAGAAGCTAGGATAGAAGTAATTAGTACTAAACTTTGTATGTTTTGTTACAAAGTTCCTAATGGTGATTGAAAATTTACTTCTAATTAATTTTGAAATAAATTTTGAATCGCCAAAAGTGAAATTATAACTTGATAGACATACTAGGTAAAACTTAGTTAATTACTCCTATACCTATCTCTTCTTGTTATGCAATGGATTAGATCCAGTAGGGACTCTCCTATTCTCAAATTTGAAAGAAGTAGGAAGAGGTTGAAATATCACACTCTCTTTTCGTGGCGACGGACCGGAAAATCGTGCTGGCTGCAGATGGATGACATGAACTCTTGGAGAGGTAAAGAGGACAATGAAGAAGAAGAAATGGAAGAGACTTATCATGGTTGCTTGAAGATTTTTTAATTCTTTTTTTTTTGTTGAAGGTAGAAATGAAGAAGGTGGTTCATTTATATATGGACATATATAGTTGGTCCATAATTTGTGTTTGAAATGATGAATATACTCGTACACTCAAAAATTCTTTCTCTTAATAATCAATTTCTTCATTTATTCTACTTGGACATTATTGTAGTTTTCACACGTTGGCATAATGTTTTGTTTTTTTGTTTTCTTTTTTTGGTAGAGAGGGCATAGAAAACTACTTTAGTTTTTTTAAAAAAAGTTAAATGAGAAAAGGCATGATACATAAATATGTCCTTTAATTTGGTCTCAACTGATAATTATACCCTCCAATTTTGGATGTGTATAAGTAAGCACTTAAACTTGTATAAAGTTGGACAAATAGACATATGTGTCCTACGTGACATCCTACATGACAATTTCGCGACTTATGTTGATCGAGGTCCTACGCATATTATGTCATGTAGAACATGTGTGTCTGTTTATTCAATTTTATACAAATTTAAGTGTTTATTTGTGCACACCCAAAATTGGAGGACATATATGCTAGCTAAAATCAAGTTAAAAAATATATTTATGTATTATGCCAGAAAACGGGGGCAGAGAGCTATTTAATAATTTGTCACCCAAAAAAGAAAAAGTTTTCACACATTTGAAACCTTGAGATTCATTTTGGACAAATGGTAGTCCCCAATTTAAATTTAGGGCTCGTTTCAAATGTAAACAATAAAGTAATCAATTTACCATAAATATAGTCGAGTTTTATTTACATAAATAGTTAAAAGTTATAGGAAGTAGAGATTGACTATACAATATGGAAAGTATACACTGACTATACAAACTTGCATATACATTAGCTATACACTGACTATACATTATAACACACTCATAAAAAAGTTGAATATAACTTAACTAAACAGAAAGTATACACTGATTATACAATCTCGATCAACTAAAATCACCTTTAAATAGTCCCAATTTTAAATATGAAATTATCTCAATATTTTGAATTTTTTAATATATAATTCACTTGAAATGATTCTCGTTTGCGGTGCATTTAATTTTATAGAAGAAGAAAGAGAAGAAGAAGATGAAGAAGGACAAAGCAGGAGCAACATAAGAAGAAGACGAAGAAGAAGGAGGAAGAGGCAGAAGATGATGAAGAAGAAAAATAAAACGAAGAAGAAGACGCATGGATCATTTTTTTTTGGGCAAATTACAGAAATCACATACTTTTAAGGTAAATTACAATCTATTCTTTAAAAGTTTATAATTACAGAAATTCCTCAAAACGGATACAATAATATAAGTGTGATACATTAATCGTTAAGTAAGATACATTACATTTTGTTCATGATACACTAATCTGATGTACATTTTATACATGATACACTATCTGATGTGTGAGATACACTAATCTGATGCGCGAGATACACTAATCTGATGTACATTTTATACATGATACACTATCAGATGCGCGAGATACACTATCTGATGCGCGAGATACACTAATCTGATGCGCGAGATACACTAATCTGATGCGCGAAAATGAGGGATTTTGGAGATTTGTAAAACTTATAGGGGATAATGGTAATAAGTAAACTAAAAGGTGGGATTTCTGTAATTTTTTCTTCTTTTTTTTTTGAAAAAATTAGGCATAAGGTACAAGTATCCTCTATACTATGACCGAAATTTTAAAGAGACACCTAAACTTAACAAGGGTCCTATTACCCATTTGAACTGATTTTTTTCGTATTTTTGTGCACCTTATGTGGCACCTTCAATCACCTAAATTGGCTATGTTTTGTACACGCGCACATGCCACGTGTGTATATTTTATTTTATTTTTGATTTTTTTGTTTATTTTATTATTTTTTGATTTTTTTAAAAATAAAATATTCTTATTTTTCTATCTTGTATTTAAATTAAGTTAATACACATGTTTTTTTTTTTGTCTTGTATCTATTTTTTTTTTTTACCTTTATTCATTGTTTTTTATCTTTTATTTTTCTATTGATTTTATTTTCTTTGTCTTTCCTTTTGATTTGATTTCAAATATCTTGTATTTAAAATAAGTTAATTTCGAATGGAAATCAAAATAAGTGAAGAAAAATCAAATAAAACATAAAAAATTAAAACGTTAAAATTAAAGGATACTTTTTATTTTATTTTAAAAAAATACATATAATTTTTTTAAAATAATTAAAAGTGAAAGATAAGAAATTAATGAAACAAAAAAAAGTTTAAAGTGAGAAAGAAATTAAAATATATATTTTACAAAGAAATAATGAAAATAATTAAATATATATAAGTTTTAATATCAATAAATATGTGTACTAACTAATTATAAAGCTACCAATTAAAAAATGGCACGTGTCCAATTTATTCACTCATCATTTGTCAGTGTGCACTCTCTCTATGTCACGTCAGTATTTATGGTGTAATTATTTCATTTTAAATTAGTTTAGGAGAGTAATAGAACCCTAGTTAAGTTTAAGTGTGTCTCTGAAATTTCGGTTGTAGTCTAGCAGACATTTATGTTTTATGATCCCAAAAAATTAGGGTTGAATAGATATTATATGTAATTTAAATAAATTGGGCTAAAAAGGGTACGTAAACCTTATGACTGAGATTTTGCATGATTTAAGAAATTACAAAATAAAAGGTGTAAGTTAAATAAATAACATATTTAAGAGTGAATATCATTAGTTCTAACATGACTTTCTAGTTTTCAATATAAACATTAGATTTCTAATAATATCTAACAAATAATAAATTAAATTTAAAAAAAAAAACAGAAAATAGATTAAAACAATTTTTAATCAATTAATTAACAGTATCTTTTCCTTAATTATAGTGTTCTATAACTAGTAGAATATCAATATCGTAATTTTCTCCCAATTAGTTGGTCATTATTTTGGTTGTTATCAATCTCCTATTTTAGCTCTTTCTTCCTCCTTCTTTCTAGTTGCCATTTTTTTTTATTTAAAAAGAGAGGTAATAGTGTATATTCAATAATGATTCAACATGGAGGTAGATGAGATTCTACGTGTAATTTTTTACTGCTTTCAAAATTATTTTTGTTGATATCATTTTTTGGTGTTTTTGTTTTAAAATAATAATTAAACTAAGCATTTTTTATTTTTGGAATCTGTTTTGTTTTTGAAACATGTATTTTTTTGTAAATTTTTTTAGATGATCAATTTATTTTGTATGAATTTGCATGAAGTGGACAATGAATTTCTGTTCGAAAATACTATATAATTTACAATGAGCGCCTTATATATACAAATTTCATAAATCGAAAATCTTTAAAACATTGTTAAAACAAATTAAGTTTATCAGTTTGTATATAATCTTCATATTTCATTAATGAGTATACCTTATTATATATTTAATCCACACGATAATTTCAAAAAAAAGTATCATTTATTGTATGTAATGAAGTATATTTTGATTTTTATGATTAACTTTAACTAGTATTATTGAAATCAATTTATATACCAATTTGATACATTAAATAACAATATTTTTTGGTACTTCAATGCATGCAGTTTTTATTTGATGTCAATTTTAATGCTAGGTTGACTTCAATTTAGATGATAGGTCATTAAAGTGCTTGAAACACGTATAAAGTGTTCATTTAGTGTATGTAATTGGTATTAAAGCTTCTAAAAATATATATTTTATTGTGGAAATTGATATGTAAAATGGTATACCCATTTCGTTTACTATGAAAATGGTATCTTACGAAAATAATACACAATTTCCTAACTTGGTGAACTAACCATAGTATGGTGCTCTTTACTAATGAATATCAATTTTTATTCACTTTTCAAACAATTCTACTATATTAGAAGAGCCACTTTAAAATTGGTATCAACATGTATGCTTAAAGGCATTATATTCTGATTTAAGGATAATTCAGACTTTTTCATGCTAGATAAATTTCAACGTGTCATTCACTGAAAATTCAAGAGCCACCGCATCAATGTATGTGGCCTCTGTCCGAAAACTTCTTCACTCTTCCTCATCATCTCTGCTTTTCTTTTTTGTGCTTTTCATTTGGTTTCTTTCCAACATTTCTCTATTTGGTTGTAACTGGTCTCTACTTTTCAATTACATTGTTGTACGTTGAGATTGAGAATGTGTTTACGGAAACAAAATAATCAAAATTAAAAAAATAATCTGAATTGGAAATAAAAATTTATAGATTTCATTTTCTCAGTATTCAATGGAAGATTGGAGATAGTCAATTTGGAGGAATCCATGTATCTTTAATCCTGGTAACTATTTTTATTATTCATAACCTTTTATTGAGTTTTTCTTCTTTTATTTCTACTATGTTAGTAATAAAAGTTTATAGATTTTTTTTTCTTCTATTCTCTGAATTTCCCCCCTTCCATCATGCCTATCCCTTAATATGTCTACTACTGCCTCTTCTTTCATCGGGCAAACTTTCTTTCTCGATATACGTGTGTTTGTGGCCTTGAAGATATATGGTAGTCATTTTAAGTGCAACTCTTTTTACAGCTTAGCAAAAGCATAATTTTGCTCTGCTCCATTCAAGGTATTTTGTGGCAATTTGATTTGACATTTCAAGTGGAATTTTTACCAGTGAGACGTCGTTGATCTAACTGGAGATGTAGCTTATAAATATTTACTAACTTGTGATTTAATAACGGGACAACTATCTTTATGTTTTTGGTTCATCAGTTCTGCATTTTATTGTAATGGCATGAAATTTACATATAGCATGATGCATGTCTATAAGTTCTTTCTATATTACTAATCGACCAAAATCCTTATTAACTTATAGTTGTATCTTAGAAGTGTGGTTTGCTTAAAAGTTATTATATATGTAATGTCAATAATCAATATGTATGTTCTGTTATGTGAGTATACATTTCCTTAAAGAAAATTTTCACTTTGTTAAAGTTACTCTGAAATTATATTTTGCTCATTCGACTTTGATGATCAAATACTTGGGTTATTCAATGCCATGGTTGTTCACCTTAATATTTTACACGATGAAGGTGTACATTGATATTCCTTTATTCATTGGACTTGTGGGATGTATGATTGTATAATTTTATCATCTATGAATTTATATGATTTCTTAGTTTCTTATTACACTATCACTACATCAAAAATGATCATTAGCGGCAATTGGCAATTAAATATGTATTTTAGTGGCAATTGGCAATTAAATATGTATTTTAGCGGCAATTAACACTCTTTGTATATGTCCCTAAAGCCTTTAGCGACATTGGTTCTAATGTCACTTAACTAATGCCGGTAAAGACTTTAGCACTATTAATGTCAATATTTATTGCCGCTAAAAATTATTTTTATCGTAGTGTATGTCGGGCCCATGCTTGCACAGGTAGCATCTATCTAGTAATAAAAGATATAATAATTCATAAATTCGTTGGGGTATCAAATTTCATACCTATTTCATACAGTAAAATATTCGTACATACTAATTTATATAAATTTTTATACACTTTTAAATACTAATAAAACACTACAAGAAAAGGGTGAATTACATGGGGATTTTCCTAGGGATTAGTATGAAAATTTGCAAGAAAATAAGTTTTCTGCGAATTTTCATACTAATTCCTAGGAAAATCCCCATGTAATTCACAGTTTTCTGTAGTGAAAGATATATAATTTACAAATTTGTTGGACAAAAATTATACTTATTTTATATGGTAAAAAATTTATGCATACTAAACTAAATTTACTAATTGATACCAATATGTTGAGGCTTACGCCTACCCTGCCTTTTAAACACTGGTATATATACATATATATACACACACGTATACACGAAATGCAATGATATATATACAAGCTACATACATATGCAATGCACGTAAACTAAACTAGCTATTAAATCTATCCTTATATTTAGGACTTTAAAATTTATTAAAGTTATATAGTTATTAAATTTTTATTTATTTGTAAAAAATAATTAAAATAGAATTTGTAATAAACTATAAAATCAAATCTCTCATGTATATTATTTTTTAGACTTCCTATAAGGCTGAAAACCATTTACATCCTCAACACCTCAACCTTACGTTATAAATCACCTCATCCGTAAACTTTGAGAAATATAGCCATCTTTCCCCTTTTTCCTAATTGAATTTTTAAAATGCCTATTGATCTATTCCACTGTTACATTATCAACATCCATTTTTTTTATACTTCTTTAAAATCATTATATTTTTGCTTATGAATCTATATAACAAAGTTCCTACGAAAAAAAATAATTAAATTTCGTCCAAAAAAATGTGAAATTAATATTAGTATCTATTTGTTCCCCTAGCCAATATTGTTTTAATAATGAAACAAATGAACAAAATAAAAAATAATTTATTAACAAATGAACAAAATAAAAAATAATTTATTAATTTTAAAGGAATATTTAATATGATAATAAACCTTATAAACATATTTCGATACAAATAATTAATAAAAATAAAGATATTTCATGACAATTTCTTAAAAAGATCAGTATCCATTTACATTGTAAATAAATTTTAAGTTATAATTTAGAAAATATTTCATTAATAACAATCAAAATTTGTTTATCTACATAATAACAAGAGATGAGCATAATATATAAATATGTCATTTTCTTGGCTCCAATCAGTATCTATGCCCTTCAACTTTGGGTGTGTGTAAGTAAGTAAACAATTAAACTCGTATAAAGTTAAACAAATAGACACATGAATAAAAGATTTAAAATGACAAAAAGTAAAATAAACTTTGCATAAGATAAAAGAGGGATCAATATTATTTTTTAAAGTTGAGAATTTTTTTTAATCAAACAAAAAGTGGGGTCGTAAATAATATTTTTTATATAATAACGAAAAGACCATTTCTCTTGCACTTGAATGGCTAAGCATTTGAATTTTATAATACACACATAAACTAATAAATTATTGAAGGTATCCTCCCTCGAAGCAAAGACTTTTTGACAGCTTTTATTTTTATTTTTTTTACCAAACTTTATAGTCAAGCTACAAATTAAGCTCAGTAGGTTGGAAAAAAATCAGTTGAAAATTATAAATCATTTAAAATATGTTTACTTGGGGTACACGTTATCTTTAAATTAATTATTTTGAGATATGGGTGATTCATAATGACCCTGACTTTTATAAAAATTTATATATTAAGTCATTGTTTTATTTTTGTTATTGAAGTTACTATGAAATACTGTTGACATTTTGTTGAAGCTCAAGCTTCAAAATTTGAAAAATGAATTTCTGCAAATAAGCTTCGTTTCGCATGGATATTGTGTAAAATATCAGTTATATTGAGGAGCCTAACTATATGAAATTTTAAGTGATTAGTATAGATTTTGAGGTGTTTTTGGATGAATAATTCAAGAAAAAAAAATACAAAGTCTGTTTTTATATAATAATGTATAATATAGTATATTATTATATATCGGCGCATAAATATCTCTTATAATTTTGTATACTACTGTATATTGAGTTTATAATATTGTATTTCAAGTTTTTATAAATTTTTGATAAAAAAAATAATATGAAAGTTTTGTATATAGTTGTAAACTGTATGTATATTATTATATACTGAATTGAGTTCTAGGCTAAGAATTTGTAATATTAGTTTTGAGCTATTTATTTACAATGTATAGGCAAAGAATTTGTAATATTAGTTTGAGCTATATATTTGCAATGTATATTCGCTAAGGATCAATTCAATAAAAGAAAAAAAGCAATTCGAATAGATTTTGAAACAATTCATTTTTTTCTATATTTTTTTCCGAATAAAATATGTAATAAACTCATTTTGAAATTAATCATAAGATCCTTATACCACATAAGCCCTTAAATATTTATGCATCCTAGAACGTTACAAACTAAGCATTGATTAATTTTTACTTAATAAATAAAGAAATAATAAATAAGATCATATCATTGTATAATGTCTTTAAAATATGCTTCATAGTTGAAATCAATTTTTTTTTTCTAAAATAGAAAACCCTAAAGCGTCATTTTACACGCCATCAACATTTTGTCAACATCATTATTTTAAGAATAAAGTAAAATAGAATTTCTTCATACATGTGATAACGCAATTAGCAGATCACGTATTGTGCTTAATTAAATAATGGAGATGGACTATAACTTGGATGGTTCAATGAAAAAATATAGTTCTGTGCTTAATTAAATAATGGAGATGGACTATAACTTGGATGGTTCAATGAAAAATTGTAGTTCTGCATTAGTAAACTTAAAGAAAATAAAATTTCTTCATATATGTGATAACACAATTAGCAGATCACATTGCTCAATTAGCTAATGGAGATGGACTATAATTAGCTAATGGAGATGGACTATAATTTGGATGTCTCCTTTGTTCAATGAACATACAACTCTGCAGTGAAAATCATGATCTATTGAGTGAAGATCTCTTTGGTTCAATGAAAATACAACTCTGCTAAGCGAAAATCAAGATTTATTGGGTGAAGAAAAATAAGATAACTCTCGAATGTAAGAGATTTGTAGAAGTACAAGAGGTGGTGGGATACAAATTCAAGAACGTTAATTTGTTATATCAAACTTTTACTCATTCTTCATTCCATCGAGTGAACAAGTCTGAACCATACAAAAGGCTTGAATATGTTGGTGATTCGGTGCTGAATCTGTTAATGGACAGTTAACCCGCAGATCGGCTGCAGGCTGCTAAGGTGGATAAAAAAAAACTTACGTTGGTGATTTGGTGTTGAATCTATTAATGGACGGTTAGCCCACAGATCGGCTGCGGGCGGCTAAGGTGGATATAGAGAAACTTGCTAGGATAGCCGTCAAGTATAACTTCCAGAAGTATTTACGGCATAAGAAACCTATACTTAAGTGTCAAGTAAGTAACAAAAAATTATTTTTATTCTTTCTATGTTTGTTATTTTGATGTCTTTTAAATTGTTAGTGTAGTGATTTATAACTTAAAATATTCTATGTTTGAGTTTAAAATCAAGAAATAATTGATGTTTTAAGTTTGGTTTTATAAATTAAGAAATTCACTCAGCTCTTAATTCGCCTTATCCACATTGGGATAAAATCATATCTTTTGATCCACGAGGTCTTAGGTTCAAAACCCAATATTTGTCAATTGCAATAGGTGTAAATTCATTATTTTTCTGAATTTTATTCCAATCAACAGGACCTAAAACCAAAAAAAATAAAATGAGAGGTTTTAATTTATTTTTTTTAATATTTAAAGTCTATTCTTCTAGTTTTCCAGATGCCGAATTGTTAGCATATTTATTTTAAAAAATTAAAGGCAATTTTTTTTACTTTTGTAATGAAAAAAAGTTACTTTTTCTATAAATAGTATCCCATCGTAAAGAAGTTTTTTGAATTATCTTAAACTAAATTATGTTTATATAACAACATATTCTTTAATCTTGTGGTCTTGAATATGTAAGGTGGAAAGTTGGATTAAAATTTGACAAAAAAGGAAAAAACATTTCTTAATGTTTCAAAACAAACTAAAATGAGTAAGACAAATTATATGAAAGACATAGTATAATTTTGTTTTTTAAAAAATAACTCATAATAAATTTATTGTTAATGGAAAAAATGGGATCCCTCAAATTTTGGGGCCTAAATCGGATACCTCATTTTAAATGCATTGAGTTGAGGCCTAAAGAGGATACCTCATTTTAAATGCATTGAGTCGCCCCGTACCAAACAAGCCCTTATAGGAAAATATTTAGGGAATTTTACACAAATCACATAGTGTTAAGAGCTAATTACATCCTATCCCCACTCCTTTTTAAATCACAAAAATTCCTTAAATTTGGTGGAATCTGGATACATCCCAAAACGTCCATATACATCGTGTAAAGTGATAAGTTTGACGTCCCGATACATGACGTAAAGTGATATATCGATAAATCGTGCAAAGTGATGTATCCGACTGTGATGTATCCGATAATAGGAGAGAGTAGAGATTTTTACAATTTTTTCAAATTGTATGAAATTTTAAAGTATAAAAATAAGTAGTGTATTTAGATAATTTTATCAAATATTTATGTATTCTAGAACGTTACAAACTAAGCATAGATTAATTTTACTTAATAAAGAAATAATAAATAAGAAGATCATATCATTATACATTGTCTTTAAAATATGTTTCATAGTTGAAATAAAATTGTTTTTTCCTAAAATAGAAAACCCTAAAGCGTCATTCAACACGCCATCAACATCTTCATATGGGCTATTTTGTCAACATCATTATTATTTTAAAAAATAAAAATTTCTTCCTTGTTCTGATCAATAGTTAATATCTATATCAACCTTGCCAACTTTTATGTCATTATTATTACCTACAAATACCTCTATTCAAACCTTGATACATGTGATATAGTTAGCCATAGAAAAAGAAGAAAGAAAAAAAAGCTTTGAGAGTGATACTCCTTTGGATGGTTTATGGTTTAACGCGACTAGCCGATCACATCGTGTGCTCAATTAAATAATGGAGATGGATAATAATTTAGATTATCTTTTTGGTTCGATGGAAATACAACCCCGCTCTAGTACACTTGATCAAAGCGAAAATCAAGATCTATCGGAAAACAAGGTAACTCTTGATTGGAAGAAGTTTGTGGAAGAATTACAAGAGTTCGTGGGGTACAAATTCAAGAATGTTAATTTGTTGTATCAAGCTTTTACTCATTCTTCGTTTCATCGAAAAGATGAGTGTGAATCATACGAAAGGCTTGAATACATAGGTGACTCGGTGCTAAATCTATTGATAGCAAAGGCTCATTATTTTCTACACCTTGATTTGGCTCCGGGACAGTTGACCCGGCTTCGGGCAGCTAATGTTGATACCGAAAAACTTGCTAGGGTAGCCATCAAATATGACTTTCATAAGTATTTACGGCACAAAAAACCTCTACTTAAGGGTCAAGTAAGTAACAAAAATAATTGTTATTATTTCTACTTTTGTTATTTTCATGTTAGTATTGTGATTTATAACTTTAAATATTAGAAGTATTAGAAGTTTGAGTTTAAAATGAAGATATAATTGATGTTCTAAGTTTGGACATATAAATTAATGAATTCACTTATACTTAAAATAAATTTTTACTAAAATGTGTTTTTTTGTCAAGAACAAATTTTAGATTCCTTTCTGAGATGGTGAGCTAGATGTTAGGAGATGGTGAGCTAGATGTTAGGAGGGAGGATTGACTTGACCACTACAATATTTATTATTATAATATAAGCCAAAAACTTACAGAAATTAAAGGAGAACATGGACCAAGTCTTTAATGATGAAGAGAAATTCTATACAGATCTAATTCTTTTCAAACAAAAACAAAAAAAATTAGCTAAGAAAGAAATTAAACTTTGTCATATTTATCTACTTAGGTAAATGTCATTGTCAAATTGAAATAGTACCTTTGTCTCTCTTGGAAATATTAGATCTTAATTTCATTTGTAGATGTCAATTTAGCCAGGAAATACAATGAATTGCCTCCTGATAACAATGCTTGATCTGCAACAAGTATGCGGTCCGATGGCCAATGAAATGGGTGAGAACAGTGAGGTCTAGGTTCAAATTCCAACACAGACAAAATATTAGGTGGTTTCTAGCCATAGTGAATAGAGTTATCTGATACCTATTGCTTATGTGATTTCTTTTCTTTGTCCTAGTCATAGTGAATAGTTATCTGCTATCTCTTGCTGATAGAAGGTGATACGCATGTTCTATTTTAGTGATATTAGCAATGTTATTGACAATGTGTTTGAGAGATGGAAATAATCTGAAAATCCATTCCCAGACTATAGTATTGAAATCGTTCTTGATTTTGTAAAAAACATCCATTGTTTTTAATCAGTTTTTAAACGTTAAAACACATCAATTATTTTGGAACTAATTTGTTAGTTGAAAATTCAACCAATGAGTTATTAAGGTTATGTCTGGTGTAAGTTTCGAAAATTGATAGACATCTGGTTTCTATAAATATTGTTTTTCTGGACATCATTCTATGAACATAATTAGGGTTTTTTTTAGACATTAGTTGCATAAGTGAGATTTCAAGTTTATTATCTCCTCCCACAGTCACCATCACATCCCATCACCCCCGAATCCTTACTCCCCGTTCCATCCTGCTTTGATAATGTTTTGCTGCATAACATATAAATATATACTTTGGAGATAATATCTTCTTATTTGTATATCAAACACTAAAAAATATGTAAGAAATATACTTATTTTTCAAAAAATCATTTTCCTCGTTACCAAACGCCTCATTCAACACTTGTCATATAAAACCTGTCACTTCATATTTTCCTAAACAGTAATAATGTGTTGAATTAATTCATCATTTAAAGTCTGAAGTGTCATGTGTACCATTGCCAGCTAACCACATTTTTGAAGTAAATGCAAATATGTTTCCTATTGAATTCAACACTTTTTGTTGAAATTTTTATATATAATTAATTTTCTTGCATATACATAAGTTTTTAACCTCCTTACCATAAGATTTAAAAATAATAATTGAATGACCTTATTTGAATTCCTGCCTTCCTTTGGATGGAATTCACCACCCAATTTAGATTGCATTTCCAAATAACCCGATCAATGATCATACACAACACCTAGTGGTGTGACAGGGTCTGGGCACAACGAGGCTCTTAGGCACTAGTTGGTTGATAGAGTATATTTTTTATTAGAACTCGTTATGTTTTTTCAGGTAGAAGAATTCAAAGATGCAATGCTTGAGTACCCTTTGCATTCATCAGGACTTATTGATCCCCCAAAGGTGCTGGCTGATGTTGTGGAATCCCTCATTGGTGGCATTTATATTGACTGCAATTTCTCCATGGACATAACTTGGCAGGTGCATTATAATTGCTTCACTTTTTAATTTATTTTGTGTATTGGTAGTATTATGAAAGTGGTTGTACTTGTACATTGTCCATACTTACATATTATTTGCATGCACGAACGTGTATGATGAACAAATACATCTTAAAATGTAGGTTAAAGTTTAAACTGTTTGACTCTCAACAAAAAATTGCGACAAATATTTTAAAATGAAGGGAGTAATACTTTTTGTCTCATTTTATATGTACATATTACTGTTTTGAGAGGTAAATAGTCTTTTCTTTGACATCAATGTTTTCAAACATTTTAAAAATATTATGGACCATTAGTTGTGTTGATTTATAGTACCTTCCGTCTGATTTTAAAATATGAAATTTTTAAATATTTTTTCTTGAAGAATCTACACCTAATTTCATACTCTTCTTTTATCCCTTGTACTTCAAACGCTTTCACATAAACTGAAACAGAAGGACTACTGAATATCGTGACTACAATATCACCTACTAACTTTAGATTTTAAATAAGCCCTATAGAAGAAACTTATATCAACAAGTTAAACTTTGGACAGGTGGTAGAAAATTTGTTGCAACCTATGATTACTCTAGAAAATCTAGAGACTCATCCAGTTACAAAATTCTATGAGGCTTGCCAAAGAAATGGATGGAGTGTTAAACTTATCGATACATGGGAAAAAACCGGAGAAATTGAAGTTTTTGCTGATAAATTTGCCGGCAAGGGAAAATTTAGTGGCAAGAAATTAATTGCTCTAAATAGGGCTGCACATAATGCATATTGTGAAATTGTCAAAAACTTGGAAACTACTTGTGATAATTATAATTGTAATGAAGCTCAAGACTAATTATTAGTTTTGATATTTTGTATCAATCTTTGTGTATTCATAGTTCTTACTTATTTACTAGTCTTTATGTGTGCGCGCCTTGCACAAACGTTGTAATAGCTATAGAATTTGGGACTATATATTCAAAAAGTTATATATGTATATTTGAACTATAATGGAGCGACCCTTAAATTTTTGCACAAACTTGATGATGTCTTTACAATCTATGCTGATTTCGAGTGGCATCAACTTGCGTTCGAAGGCTATTTGTAGACCTTGTAATAAGGATGTTGATTCCGCTTTAATGGCGTTCGTAGTATGGACATTGCTTATATATCCAAGCCACTATCTGAGCTCGCAACACCGGAATGTTGCTAATATTCCCACTTGGGGAAATACGGTTGCACACTATCGACATCCATGTCCTTGCCTCCGCAGTCAGGTATGAGCATAAAATTTCGGCCTTTGTGGCGGCCCATGGAACATTTTGGCCCGAACATATCTTTGAAGCCAGCCAAGTACCCGACTCACAATCTTTGTTAGTGAAGGCCTTGATATCATGGTTGAGTAACCCATATATCTGATTAATTGCTTCCGGCCCATAATCGACAACCTTGCCCCGGATAGTATTCAACTTTGATGCCATGTCGGTCTCCATAAGGTTGGCATAGAACTCCCGAACTCATTGCTCATTTGCCTTGCAAGGTTCAACTACAAAGCATATCGAATCGGATGCCAACAACCTTTAGTGGAAAGTTGGAAGTGTTTTCTCAACTTTATCGAGCGATATGCCTCTCTACGGAAGTAGCTTCTTCTTCATCAAATCAGCATAATAAATCTCTTTGTGCCCAGAGAGAGACAAATCGATATTGGCATAGTGGACCGCCAGTTCCTCCTCAAAATCAAGTTCGTGTGCCATTCTTCACTTGTGAGAATCTATAAATCACAATTGCATATGAGTGTGTGTGAATATTATGTTAAACAATGCTATTTATTAATTAGAAGTCAAAGAAAATGATTGGAACTCAAATTAGAACCAACACAAGCATTCTGGAAAATTTATACTGGCAGGAAACTGCCATAGATATCGCAAAAGCGATGCTCAGTTCGCTTAAGCGAACATCACCGAAGCGCTTAAGCGGAAATCGCAAAAGTGAAGGACTTCGCATAAGCGATTGCTTTGCGAACATGTCGCCTCCTTCAACATGAACAACCAACTTATTTACGATTCGAGATTTAAGGTTTCTGAAGAGACAACTATGGCAATGGCATGAATTTCATTTCCTAACCTACTGCCAACATTATTTGTGAAATAATGTTTGTTTTCAATTGTTGCGGCAGTGGGTAAACCAATCCAATTAGATCAAGCAACAATAAAGAAGACGAGGCCTAATTGTGCACGTGTAAAGGTGTTGGTGGATCTTAAAGGAAAATTTCCTACGTCAGTGAGATGAATATAGAAAATCCTAAAATCGGGGAAATGAGGTCAAGTTTAATAACCATTCAATACGATTATGTTCCTAAATATTGTTTGGAGTGAAAAATGCAGGGACATAACAAAATTAACTGTAAAGCAGGGGTAAATGCAAGGAGAAAGGAAGAGTCAGCAAAATAATTTCAGAATAATATTAATCTAGAGCAACAACCACTTTTGGAAAAAGGAAATGCCAAAATTCTTTCAAGTGGGAAGGTAGTAGGGGATCCAGGTAATTGAATTATAGTTAATGATAGAAGAGGTTGTCCCAGTAAATCAAACACATCCACCCTGTGGTGGGTAACAAATTTGGTACTCTTGCACAGTAAGAAAAGTACATATCCGAAATCAGTAACGGAAAAGATAAGTTACAACAAGATACTACAGAATTACAAATAGGAGAATTAGCTAAATAATGGGTAGCTAAATCTTTTGGACCTGTGTTACATGGAGAAAATTACAAAGATAAGGAGCAAGTAAGGGACAACATAACACAACAAAATTTGAGCAAAAATGAAGCAAGTCTAAGGGGTGGTCAAGAATCTCAACCCAATTCAACGTTGACATCTCCACCTGTAGAAGCTAGCAAAATGAGTGTTGAGCATGAAGGGGTGTACAACAATAAGGAAGAGATCAACATTCCATCTAGTCAAGAAGAAGAAATCCTTGGAGATGAGTTGGTAAATGAGGATTCTAACAGTCCTGCAACACAAACTAACAATCAGTTATGTCCAAATGAGAAGGATAAGAATGATAAAGGGATTCACGTTAATGAGCATAAACAAACTGACGATAAAGATTCAAATAATGATTTGGCTATTGTGCCTTTCCCTACTCCTATTCAGGCAAATGACACTAAAATGGATATATCTCAATCTCCTAATGAGGTTCTTCATAATATTCTCACCCACAAAGAATCAGAATTTGAACATCTCCAATTATGTGACACAAATTTTCAAGTAGAGGACACTGAGAATAAAATATTCAAAGACGCGGATCTATCACCTAGAAGTATTAAATCAATGAAGTATGCAAGGAAGGGTAAGAAATAGGGTGATGGAGAATCTATTTAAACCATCAGATCTCAGCCTAAAAGGCAGGTGATACATAAAAAACAATGTTGTCAATGAAGGTCCTTATATGGAATGTTAGGTCCGTGAGGACTCAAAATGCATTTTAAAGAGTCCAGATGTTACATAATTCTCACAAATTCAATTTTGTTGCTCTGATAGAACCGTTTCAGCATGTGGGAGTTTTGAACATATATAACAGAAGATTGAAAATGGTAAAGGGATATGCCAATAGTGGTAAAATTTGGTTGTTTGTAAATCATGGGTTTGATGTAACAAAAGTGAGAAATTCTGAGCAACAACTTTCAGTCTTGATTAGAAACTAGAATTCTAACTCAATAATATGTGTTACTATTATTTATGCAAAATGTGACCCTTATTAGAGAATGCAACTATGGGAAGACATTTCTCAAGTAGCTGATGGTCTGCAATATCCATGGATAATAGGAGGGGACTTCAATATGGTTCTTAATGGGAAAGAAAAAATTGGTGGTCGACCAGTGGCGAGGAATGAGGTTGAAGATTTTCATAATTGTATTGAATCTAAAGATTTATATCAGGTTCAATTTAAAGGAAGTCCATTCACTTGGTGGAATGGTAGGGCTGGTTGTGACTGCATTTTTGAGAGATTGGATAAAAATTTTGTCAATAATATGCTACAAGACCAATTCAATATCTCAGAAGTCGAATATCTTTCTAGAAATGGGCCAGATCATGCTCCCCTTTTATTCTCATGTAAAAACAGAGATACCAAATTCATCAAACCTTTTAGGTTCTTGAATTTTTGGACTGAGCATAGGAGTTTCAATGATGTGATCATAATGAATTGGGATGATGAATATTCTACCAACTCTTTTCTAGATTTCAAGAGGAAGATTAAGAAAGTAAAGGCTGCACTTTCTTTATGGAGTAAGAAAACTTTTGGATACATATTCAAACAACTCATCATAAGAGAGGAAATAACAAGAATCAAGGAAAAGCACTTCGAGGAATTTTCCTCTGCTGAAAATATAGTTATTATGCAAAGGGCAAAGGCTGAAAAATACTAGCTATTTGCATCTAGAAGAGAAATTTTGGCAATAAAAGGCAGGGTATGACTGGTTTGACAGTGGAGATAAAAATACAAAATTCTTTCATAGCTTGGTAAAAGGAAGAAGACAAAGAATGAAGGTAACAAGAATTCAAAATGCACAAGGACATTGGTTGGAAGATGAAAATGCAATGCTTGAGGATGTTGACATCCAATTTTGACCCTCCACAACATAAATTAATCATCGAGTTTCTTCAATTTCAAACGATTGAAAATAAGTAGTTTTATAAAAATTGCAAAAAAATAAAATAAAAATAAATTTAGTGTGCAAGCTATTTTAAATAGTTTCGTCACTTTTTATAAATTTTAAATATATGTTTTTTAGATAATTATGTATATAATTGGTATATTTTATGAATGCTCGAAAATTATCTCAAAAGAATTTATTTTTTGGTTAAATATTTTATTAATTAGTTTAGTGTAAGTTGGTTTATATTTTTGAATTAATTAATTTATAATTAAGTTAATTATTCTATTTCGTTAAGATTAAGAAGCTCATTAAGTAATTTATATTAACTCTTCTTTTATTTTACCTTACCTTAACTCACTTTTGGACCAGCTTTGGGCCATTGTCACAACCCTATTTTAATCAAGCCCACCGTACTCATTTCCACAACCCATTCCAATTCACATCAGCCCATTCCCTTACATTTTAATACCAAAAGATCCAGTACAACAATATCCTTCAATACCAAATAATTCCCATCCCATCCCAATACAACATACAATACGGCAATGCTGCAAACGACCCGACCCCACTGCTTCATCCTCTTCACGCGACAAACCCAAAAATCTAGCAAAAATCCCAGAAAATCCAAAAAATCCCACCAAATCGCAGAAACTCAGCAACCTTATCCAAAAGGGAACTTGAACTTCAATTTCAAATTCAAATTTTCAATTTGTTTTTCCCCCTAAATCTGCCCAATCTTCCCTATAAATAGCCATTTACACTCAAGTTTTGAGGGTTTTTTTTTGGGGGGAGAGATTGGATTTTATAGTGTAATAGTATTTTGTAATTAGAGTTTTTGGGTTTGCTATTTTCGAATTCGGAATTCCTCGTGTGGTGGTCGAACAGCTCATTCAAGCTTGTTGTCCCAGAACGCTGCTCCGGAGAAGGTAAAAAAATCCTTTCTCGGTCTTCGTTCATCTCTGTTAATAGTGTTTTTCGCCTTATGGTTCAGATTTTGTGTATTACTGGGTATTTTTCTAATCCATGTTTGAAGTTTTAGTTTAGTTGTTTGTCATGTGACTTTATCTGTTCATATGTAGTTATGTAGAATAAGAATCTTAATCATCTCATGACGATTCCATCACTTAGGACCCTCTGTTATGGTTGTACTTAGTAGTCATATTCTTGCTTAAAACAAATTTCTAGTCTAATATTCTATGCTTGTTAATGTAGTTCAATTTACATAAGTTATTTATTTATTTTTGTTTAATTCTAGTTACTACATTTCTTATGAAGAAGATGCAATCTTTTGGAATGATCAATCCTGCCTTAAGGGTCTAGTGATAGTTTCATAACCTATATTGCTCGGTGAAGCATCATCTTCGTTCGGTATCAGGGAGGCGTCATCAGAAAGAAATTATGCATTGCAAGAGAAGATTCATGCATAGCGAGAGATATAAGTCGTGCATCGCAGAAAGAGATTCATGCATTGCAAGAGAAGATTCTCATGCATCGCGAAAGAAAATTCATTCATCATGAGAAAGAAAGTCATACTTCGCTGGAAAAGATTCATGCATCGCGTGAAAAGTCATGCATAAAGAAAAAAAAACAAAAAATTCATGCATCGCGGGAGAAGTCATATATCGCCAGAAAAGATTCATGCATTGCGGAAAGAGATTCATGCATTGCAAGAAAAGATTCATGCATCGCGGAGAAAGAAGTCATGCATTGCAAGAGAAACAAATCATGCATCGCGAGGAAAAAATTCATGCATCGCGAAAAAGAAAATCATGCATCACGGGGAAAAAATTCATGCATCGCGGGAGAAGTCATGCATCGCCAGAAAAGATTCATGCATTGCGGAAAAAGACTCATGCATTCATGCATCGCGAAGAAAGAAGTCATGCATTGCAAGAGAAACAAATCATGTATCGCGGGAAAAGTCATGCATCGCGAGAAGATTCATGCTTCTAGAAAAAGAAAGTCATGCATCGTGGGAAAATGATTCATGCATTGCAGGAAGAGTCATGCATCGCGGGGAGAATCATGCATCGCAAAAAAAAAAAAAAAAACATCGCGAAGAAAACTCATGCATCACAAAAAGGACACCATTATCTACGGTTTTCAAAGAAGCATCATCTGTATTTTTCAAGGAAGCATTATCCTCATGCATCGCAGGAAAAGTCATGCATCGCAAGAAAATCAACATCAGCTGCATCATTTTCATGTGCAAGAACAATATCAAGAGAACCATCAACAACGATATCAAGAGAACTATCAACATATTACATCAGCCTATTTTATTACTTTAACATCAAAGGAAGATGTACATGGAAAATTATATTGCGAATACAAGACACAAGCTTTATTTGCTTTACATCAAACCCGATGGAGTTGACGTCAAATGATCAAAGAGAACAATTAAGTGTCAACACGGTAAAAGACACTATCTCTCCATTTGAATTACACTTTCGTGCTAACGATTTTTATCTCATTCTTTGTCGAGAGCATCCGAGAGGATGAATTCTCAAAACAAACCACAGGTGCGGACGACATAAAAAATGATGCAGCACAACGTGGAACTTTTTCTTAGCAGCGAACTGAGACATAGTCCAAAGAGGAGTGCCAAACTCTTAGGACGCGAGCAGAGGAGCGACTTCCACCACAATCAAACCATACCCCTATCAGAAGGCATGTGAGTTTATCTTTGGATTTGTCGGTTTCAGTTTCGCATCCGGAAATTTTTTGTCCCTACCGGAAGCAGCTTTCCAATCTGAGTGGCAATGCTCCAAGAGCTTTGGAAATTATGTCCGTGTAAGTTCTCAATTATGGGTGTGAATTTCACCACATTCATGGCTGAGAGATTGCAAGCCTCTTTTTCATACTCGACTTATTTGTCACTCTTCCAGAACCGAAGGTGATCTAGCATAATAAATTTCCTTTTCAACCGATTGAGTCGCACTGTATGCAGCCTTATTCCCTAAGTTGAGGATATGTAGGCGGGATTAGCGTTGAAAACTCAGCTGTATTCTGACATTCCCTCTTAAATCTTATTCTCGAGCATTCTGGTTCCTTCATAATTCGATACCGAGATAGCTTTCAAATTCTTTCTTAATCGTGCGTCAGATCAAGCGTATCTAACCACAAGTGGCTTGAATTCTCATATAGCCTGAGATATGTAGGAAACTCGATATCAGGGTTCGGCCATAATTCCAAAAATTCGTACCAAATTCCCTTTCTGGAAGGATGAAGATGTGGTCGGTCAAAATTGGATTCGTCAATTTCATTTGCCTCGAATTTCTTTCATCAATCCAAGTCAAACGAGGGACAGTTGTTGACACCCATTTTTGACCCTCCACAACATAAATTAATCATCGAGTTTCTTCAATTTCAAATAGATTTAAAATAAGTAGTTTTATAAAAATTGCAAAAAAATAAAATAAAAATAAATTTAGTGTGCAAGCTATTTTAAATAGTTTCGTCACTTTCTATAAATTTTAAATATATGTTTTTTAGATAATTATGTGTATAATTGGTATATTTTATGAATGCTCGAAAATTATCTCAAAAGAATTTATTTTTTGGTTAAATATTTTATTAATTAGTTTAGTGTAAGTTGGTTTATATTTTTGAATTAATTAATTTATAATTAAGTTAATTATTCTATTTCGTTAAGATTAAGAAGCTCATTAATTAATTTATATTAACTCGTCTTTTATTTTACCTTACCTTAACTCACTTTTGGACCAGCTTTGGGCCATTGTCACAGCCCTATTTTAATCGAGCCCACTGCACTCATTTCCACAACCCATTCCAATTCACATCAGCCCATTCCCTTACATTTTAATACCAAAAGATCCAGTACAACAATATCCTTCAATACCAAATAAT
>JAJOOS010012931.1:0-16376 GCA_029582725.1 Solanum chiquidenum
AATTCCTAACTCTGTTTCTGTGAAACCAAATTCAATCACTATTCTTAACTTTGTTTCTTATTCTTCTAGCAAAAATATTTCAGTTATGGCAGTGTATATCAAGTATAAAAGTTGTAAGGATTATGATTCAATACCAATTCTTGATCATTTTATTTCTGTTGGGAATTTGAAATCAAAAATATTTGAATCCAAGCGTTATGGTAGGGGTAAAGATTTCGACCTTCTTCTCACCAACGTACAAACTAACGAAGATTATGCTGACCATGCCACGTTGATTCCTAGAAATACAAGTGTTTTGATTCATCGCCTTCCTGGATTACCTTGCTGCCCCATAGTAATTAAAGAGGAACCCAAGCAAGTGTTGTGTAAACAGGAGGAGGTTCATTCAGTTCAATATATTGATTATGATGATTTTGGCGATGATGTGTATGCAATTCCAAAAGTAGTAGTTGGCACTAGTACTAGTAGTATAATCAAGAATTCAATAGGAAACATATCACTTGAGTATAACAACACAAGACCGGCTGGCTTTAGTGTTGGACAAGGTGGAATAGAATGGAAAACCCCACCACCGGGGTATGTCTGTCATCGATGCAAGGTGCCTGGGCATTTCATTCAGCATTGCCCTACAAATGGTGACCCCAATTATGACATCAAGAAAGTTGTTGCTGTTTTGAGGCCTAAGGAGGTTGAAGGGTTGTCATGTTCTTCATCGTCTTCTAAGCGTTCCTATAGAGATATACCACCAGAGCTTCACTGCCCATTGTGTAAAGGATTAATGAAAGATGCAGTTATAGCGAGCAAATGTTGTTTTAGTAGTTTCTGCGATAAATGCATAAGGAATCATATTATGTCTAACTCTGTTTGCGTATGTGGGGCTAGGAATATACTTGTTGATGCTCTCTTGCCTAATTTGACTCTAAGAGACACAGTAAACAGAGTCCTACAGTCTAATAGCACTACTTCTTCAGAGCATGGGGTTAGTGTTCACAATACCCCGGCTAAGTATCCACGAGCTGTTGAAGAAGTAAATATGAAGAAAAGGAAGAAACCAGGTGATGCTGTTAACATGCAATGGGGTGTTGCAACTAGAAAATTAGGTTTTAAAAGGAATAAGTGTGAGATGAGTAGCGAGTTTTCAAGTGTAATTACTTATTGAGGGGTCAAAATATATACCACATTTTGTAATATTATCGAATTCAATACATTGCTATTGTCTCTAATATTTTTCCTTTCAAGTTAGATTAGTAATTTTATCTGTTTGATATCTATATATGCTCCTCTATATTAGTGACATTAGAACGCAGCATGCGATGCTCTATTTAAATAAGATAATCTCAATGTTATTAATTCGCATGAAGCAAACTACATTAATTCGAAAATGTCTGGTACTACTAAAGTGCCTGAACATTGAAGTCTTATTTCAAATACAATTTCAAAGAATACTTTGCAAATGGACTAATAAAACAATGGGTTGATATAATGTTGAATCTATGTTCTTTGAATTAGTCTTTGTGAGTCAAAAAGCACCAATCTTTGTGGTGGTAAGCTTCATATAACTTCTATACAGAATGAATCTCCGACTTTCGTATACAAAATTGTGAGATCTAAAAAGGAATATTGATCTCAAATATATACTTAAATCCTAAATTGAGAAGTGATGTCAATGAAGATGTCCTCTCGGCAGGGAATTGTGATACCACCCATTGGATGATTGAAGCCAAATTCTTCCTCTGCTTGACTTAGCAAGTCTTGAAATGAAGGCCGGCTCAAGTATGATATCGGTATCACAAATCTCTTCTTCCCCTGCTCCCCGACATAAACAACAAAATGGCCCTTGGGAACATCCAAAGATGTTGAAGACTTCTTGATTATACGAGGAACACGGATAGCCATGATCTTTTAATTAAGATGAGCAAATGATGAAGAGAAGAATTACTAAAAATTCTGAAAGGAAAGGAAAATCTTTGAGTAGTTCTCTAGTTTTTTGGGAGAGTCGTAGTGGTTGTGGCTACTTCTCAAAACATGTTTATATAAGAGAAGGGCAAGTCAAAAAATCTCCTCGATTTGTGGTGAAGAGCCATTTGGGTTGGGCATCAGTGAAGGACAATGACATATCAATTACCACATGGTCCTGTCTTCCAGCTTTTTGACATGATTAATTGTTTTAGCTCATATAAGTTCAAGGACAGTAGGTCCTACTTTTTTCTCATACATTGAACAAAGGATCTCTCGGAATCAAATCCATAAATATGGAACAGTGCCATATGATGATTTCAAGGACTAAAATATATGCAAACTGCGTGTCCATATGTTTAAGAAGAATAAGAGAAGACATGCCAACCTTATAGGATTTCACTGGTGAAGAGGCATTTGTAGCACTATGGATTGACAATAGCACAAGAATTCAAGAAGTATCACATGGCTTTGTTGTCCAACTCATCCTCAAGCATTTATGGTTTTAGGCCATTGTGCATGAAGATCAACAGGCACCGCTATTTTTCATGACAAGATAGAGAACACAGGATCTTTAGAAATCAAATCGAAAACAATTGGTGATAGTCTTGTAATGACTCGGGTCTGGACCACTTGATCAGAGATGTCTTGCTATTTATAACAATGGTAGTTCCAACTGGTATATCTTATTCATAAATGAATTATTTGAGAGTTGGACTTCTACAACAGTACGATTGAAGATAAATTTACTGAATTATCTGACAACTTATTTGTTTGGTCCCTCATACTTGAGCCATTGTGGATCAACTTTCCAGATTAGGATAATCCATGTGTATTTCAACATATTCTGAGAAATGTTCCCAAATGGTAGAGAATAGTAATGTACTAATGTTTACTGACTATCATTTTACTAAAGATGGCAGTGACCATAATAATATCATCAAGTATGGGTTATGCCACTTTAGAAGATCAGATTCTAGTTCATTCAGATTAGCAAACCATGAGAGTTGACCAAAAAAAATTTATTGCAATGAATTCATTACATCAATATATGGACTAGAATGGAACCATAGAAGTGAAAAGGTTCAGTACTTCAATTCTTTTTGAAGTAGAAAAATTTCTTTAGTCAAATGACAGAGGAATGACATCCATTCGCTATGTTCTACCTAGGGTATTTTCTAACTCTGAACTGTACAGGGTGGAGATAATCCTGCTTTACAATTATACAAAATTGAGAAAAAATGGGGACTGGTTTCCTTCTTACTTCCTCAAGCGTGATGTGAGATCAATGAAAAAATCCTCACTGCAGGGAATTGTCACACCACCCATTGGATGGTTGAAGCCAAATTCTTCCTCAACTTGACTAAGCAAGTCTTGAAATAACGGTTCACTCAGGAATGATATGGGGACTATAAATCTCTTCTTCTGCGTCTCCCCGACATACACAACAAAGTGACACTTGGGAACATCTCTAGTTGTGGAAGACTTCTTGATCATTCGAAGAACAGCCATAATCTTTTAGTTATAGATGAGAAAAGAAAGAATTACTAAAGAACTCAAAAGCAGAGAACTTTGAATACTTTCAAGTTTGCTGAGAGCTGTGGTGGTAGATACCTCTTTGAATATGTTTATATAGGCAATGGCAACTCATACAATATGTGTTGAATAGGTATCTGTGGGCACCAGCAGAAGACAATGTCACTGAAGTATCACATGCTTTTTCCCTCCAAGTATTAGATTTTTTGTAATATTGTTCAAGTACAATAGGCCCTACCTTACTTGAAACTTGGAACAAGGCATTACTAATTGTAGAATTTTTAATAAGAGGTGACCTGGAGCTTAGTTATGCCTGGAGTGGACCACTCGAATAAAAGATAACTCTGGGCATATATTGCTGTTTGATTTATAGTAAGCACCATACTGGGAGACATGAAAATTTATCAGTTACTATCCTAAAACAGCAGTAATGTGAGAGAGGCTAATTGCTTCCTAGCTTTGTTCAGACTTGAAACATAAGTTAACATTAGGCCTTAAATCAAGGACAACAGGATCTACCTTCTTTTTGAGCTTGGGACAAGGTATCCCTCAAAATCAATTGCTAAACAAGAGTTGTGCCATGTTATTATTTATGTCTAGATACACATCCCTATAAATTCGTAAATGGTAACGCAGTTTTGTTGTAAATATTTTTTTTTTTAAAATGACCATAATTTCCAATTCCAAGTGCTTCTTACCTTAGGTCTATAACTTGATCCAAAATATATGGGAGAATTTATCATTAATCATAATCACCCTAAATGGTTGAAAAGAATTTATATGTGGAAATTTGGGAATTGGTACTAAGATTGTAAATTGTACTTCTGTTCAATCCCATCATCACATAGTCATTTACCGTTCGACTTATTAATTGTTTGTGTATATACAGAAGAAGGCCACTCAAAGGCTAAAGCCAGAGCGTGATGGCAAGAATTGGTCGGCTACCTAGTCAGTTTTGTGATTGAGAAGCATTTCATTCCAGATCATATAGGTGAAGAAAGAGAATGGTACCTGATCATGGTACCCGGAAACATCCTATAACAGGTAGTAAAAATGACTTGATTGATGTCTATGAAAGACACTAGCACATGAAGAATCATATAACTTTTCCTTCGCTGTCCTTTTTGTGCAGTACTTATAATTTGAGAACTTGCTAAAAAATTTCCATACACCGGCATGATAAAATAGGTCAATTGAACAACTATAGTGCTCAGGACAGGGTATGGAACTGCAATCGCAAGACACTGGATCAAAGTACTCTATTTACTTGGCCAGCATGACTACAAGCTAACATGGGCCACATGGCACTCAGAATGCCACACCAACTGGTTTGACTCCTTCTATCCCTATGCCCTTTTCTTGAGCCAAAGAGTCTTTCGGAAACAGTCTATCTATTTCCATGAGGTAGGGTAAGGTCTACTTGCACTCTACCCTCCCCAGACTCCACTTGTGGTAATACAAACTAATCACTGTTGTAAATTTAGTGTATACAGGCCTAACCTTGTCATACATTTCAGATCACAATTTGTAAAAAGAAAAATCAGGTTTCATGTCATGAACTTTCCGAATAACATATCCATGGAACTGCTTACCCAATTCAAAGAGACCAATAAAGAGCTTAAAGCATCTGAAAGAGAGAAAAATTACCCGTGTACAAGGCCTCCATCCCTTAGCTTCAGAGCAGCCTTACAGGAAATGCTCTTCACAGGAATTTCATCGAACATCATAGCTGCATTATGTAAAGGGCGTGAATCATTTGACCAATGACTTAACATACAACTCAAACAGAGCAAGAACACATACACACACTTAAAAGCTATCCTGATTTCAGTGTAAACACCATTGAATACATGAACGAGACGATATTGAGAGCAACAGAGTGGAACCCATTTTCGCAAATATGGGAGAAAATGGATTTTAAAAGCAAAGCAAGTTATGGCTGTGTTATGTGTATATGATTTGATGTGAAGTTTAGAGAATCAGAAAAGTAATTTTCAAACAAATAGAATTACCTTTACGGTAAGGTGTTGGATTGAAATATTTATCAAGACGCACTGGTTTTATATCTTCCTTTCGATTTCATCAATAACAGACAATTTTTGTTCCTCATACCATAAATCCTCTAATCTGATGATTTAATCAACTTAGCAGACCATAATTATCCCAAGTTATTCAGCCCGATAGAGAGAACTTCTGAAAATGTCCAATGGAATGCCACATACTGATGTGATCTCTTGGATAGTTTGAGATTTTTTTAGCAGGTATGAACTTTCTTTGTTGTCAAAAATTATTTCAGTGTTCAGGATAAGGCCACAGATAAGTAAGTTCTTTGGAGTTAGTTAACATAGACTTTAGCACTTTGGAAGTTCCATTTCCCATGTTATTGAGAAAATGGAGTTATTTAACAAACTTTGTTCATCAAGATTACTATCAAACCAAATTGGATAAAGAATGTCTGTGAAAAGATTTCATTTACTAAACTACTGAATATTACAATTCGATTGGGATCTACTGTTGCATCTAACAGTAATCCCCTCTATCTAATTTTCTAAGATGTGGTATATATGATGTGTCTTTCCTAACTCTTCTAATGTACAAACTGGAAATCCAGGTTACTTCTTTACAAAATTGTGAAAGGAAAAGCCTCAGATCCTATTCAAGCGAGAAGTAAGATCAATGAATACATCCTCACTACAGGGAATTGTGACACCGCCCATTGGATGATTGAAGCCAAATTCTTCCTCAGCTTGACTAAGCAAGTCTTGAAATAAAGGTTGGCTCAAGAATGAAATGGGGATTACAAATCTCTTCTTTTGCTTCTCCCCAACATAAACAGCAAAATGGCCTTTCGGAACGTCTCCACTTGTAGAAGACTTCTTGATTATACGAGGCATACGGATAGCCATGGTTGTTTAGTTCAATATAGATGAACAAATAAGGAAGGAAAGAACTTGTAAAATGACTTTGAAAGCAGAGGAAAGCTTTGTATAATGATTTCAAATTTTGGTGAGAGCTGTTATGATAAACCCTTCTTTGTATGTGTTTATATAGGCCAATGACAAGTTGTAGAGTCCTACTGATATGCATTGGATAGGCATTATGTGGGCACTAGCTAAAGAATACTTGTATGGTTGAGTTTTTGTGCAGCACTGTTTAGAGACAATAGCACATGATTATGCCTTCCAACTAATCATCAGACTATTTAGACTTTGAAACTATGCCCAAAAGCAGAAGGTCCCACTGATATTCACAACAAACAACATATGGAAACCTCATCTTCATGAAAATGATGGATTTAGGGACCACCTGGAGACATTTCTTGGTGTTGAATCAACAAGTTGTAGTCAGCATTCCAATGATCAATTATAATACTTAAGTCATGGCCCAGGATACAAGTTGGTGCTGCTGTTGAAGACTTATACAGTAACCATAAAATGGTCAAATTAGGATCACTATTATTTGAATAATAGAGATTTGGATAAGTTGGAATATTTCTAGAAATTCATTTATCGATAAGAAGGTCATAAGTCGTTCAAATGTTTCTGGTCAAAGAAGAACAAAACCAAGCACTGTCTACTTGTGTTGTTCCACTGCTAAGCATGTGAGGACTCTCAGCACTATTTTGTAGGAAACAACCAAGAGAACATAGCCTGAAGAATATAGAAGATTATCTCTAATCCATAAGAATAACATGCTGTGCTGACTTAAATTTGTCAAGAAAATCAATTGACTCAGTGCTCCTTGAATTGTTTAGTTTATATAAGGGGATAATGAGTTGACTTTAGATAGCACTTTTTTTATAATGGCAATCTACATGCATTCCAATATTCCAATATGGCCAGCATTATGGTCCTGTATCCCCTAGTTTATTAAGACAAGATATTTTCGTTTGTATGTTGGATGCAGATAGATCATCTAGCCTTAAAGTTATGAGTTCGTGTGAATTCAACAACATACCCAGTGAAATCCACAAAGTGGGGTCTGGGGAGGGTAGAGTGTACGCGACCTTACCATCGCCTCGTGGAGGTAGAGAGACCATCGGCTCAAGTGCATCAAAGCCAAGTAAAAGAAGAAGAAAACAATGGAAGAAAGCATAACAGTTAATAAGAAAAACAGTGTAACGTGTACAAGAGAAAAACAATAACAACATCAAATGGTGTGATAATCGAAATACACTTAAAAAAAACATATGGCAAGAACTACTTTCTTGAAATTACCAGAATTCTAGTTTCTTGATTACATGAATCTGCCTTGTATATATAAGTATATATTGTATAATGCATATATATGGCCTTTCTTGAAATTAGATCATTGAATCGATGATTAAATTTTGTGATTGGAGTGATAGGGCGGTTTCTTGATTAGCGCGTTCTATTTGATCGTCGTCGGAAAAGCCCGCAAGAAAGGAAGGATAGAACCAAGTTTCTGGATCGTCGGAGCCGGAGACGAGTGGACCGGCCGGAATTAAGCAACAGCCAGTTGGAATTTCATCCTATAAATCTAGGTATGCATTCCTAATACCATTGTAATGATTATACTATGACTTTCATATATTTTTAGCCGAGGGAATATGTAGTAGAAATCAAGGGACAAAGTGGCATTTTTAGCCCTAATCCCCAATTATTAAATTCTTTCAATTTACTTAGCAAATGATATCAACATAATATTGTAATGAGTTCTCTAGTTTATCAGTAACGTTTCCATGGATGGATTACCAAATGCTAATTGAATGTGTCCACTAATTAAAAGATTAGGAGAAAATTACCAAAACTTCAATATCATCAATTGTCAAAGGGTCATTCATCTCTTTGACATGAATAACAATCCGGCGTAGTAAATATAAGTACTAATGTAAGGTTAATGTAAGGCAAAATCCCTCGTTCTAACATCAACTACTGTTTTCTTCCAACTCCTAAACTTTACAGACTGCAAATCCTGCTTTACTTTTCTACAAAAATTGTGAAAGCAAGTTTCCATATCAGTTTCTCAAACGAGAAGTAAGGTTAATGAAGACATCCTCTTTGCAAGGTATTGTGAGACCACCCATTGGATGATTGAAACCAAATTCTTCCTCAGCTTGGCTAAGCAAGTCTTGAAATAAAGGTTGGCTCAAGAATGATATAGGGATCACAAATCTCTTCTTCTGTTCCTCCCCAACATACACAGCACAGTGGCCTTTCGGAACATCTTTAGTTGTAGAAGACTTCTTGATTATACGAGGCATACGGATAGCCATGGTTGTTTTAGTTCAATATAGATAAGCAAATAATGAAAGTAAGGACTTTGAAAGCAGAGTAAAGCTTTGAATGGTTTCAGGTTTTGCTGAGAGCTGTGGTGGTAGAGGGTCTTTTTTATGTATTTATATAGGCCAATGGCAAGTAGATAAGTCTTAGTGATATGCATTTTATGTAGGCACCACTTAAAGATTCTTGTGTAGTTGTAGTTGAGTTTTGGTGAGGCACTGTTTAGAGACAATTGCACATGAGATAACCCATGAATATGCCTTCCAACTAATTATCAAACTATTTTAGACTTTGAAACAATGTCTAAAAGCAGAAGGCCCTACTGATTTTCACAAAAGAAGAACAGATTCATGATATATCATTTTCTTGATGTTGATGAATCAACAAAGTATAGTCGGCATTCCACAGATTGATCATAAAACACGATCTATGTGATCTCCTGAATATTTTAGACAAATGGTGATCATCCATAGTGCTGAAGGGACGGCTCAGGATGCATGTTGATTCTCGTCATATAGTGCTGCTGTTGAGTACTTATAACATGGTCAATTTAGGATGATTATTGTGGAGAACTCAATAAAGCTACAATATTTCTTAAGTTGCATTAGTCAATAAGAAGGTTAGACAAGCAAGAGAAGAATGTAGAAACTTATCTCTAATCTGTTAATCATTTATGATAATTCACTGGACAAATCCACAAGAATAATACTCTGACTTAAATTTGTTAAGAGATTATATTAATCGAATAAAAAGTTGACTTTGAACAGCATTGCTTTAATTGGAGTCTAAATTCCTATACCAAACTAAACCTTCTATGTATTTATGGACAGTCAGCATTAAGGCCAGTATGGTCTAGAAACCGAAGACCAATATTCTTGATTTTCCCATAAATGTTGCAATTGGTAAGTCACACCTAGCAAGTTGGAAAAAGTTAAAAATCTTAAGATGATGCTCCTGGTCAGTTCCTAAGTTGTGCATTGCAAGGACCTAGTCATAATGCTAAACTCAGATCTCAGATCCTCCCTTTATTCACTTAGACGCGTTTTATAGTGTCCCTCAATCAATTGTGCAGCTACAATTAACTAGAAAAATTAGGGGTAGTGACACTTTTCTTGTTGAATTTTACAAGTACAGGAGTACTGAATTTCAATTTCCTAAGTTAAAAAAGTCTTAATCCTGTTGTCGGAGCAAGCAACAAACTGTTTCCACTAATTACTTAGTTAGTGTTGCCTTACATATGGAAATGCAGCACAATTCTCTGTGTTAACCAATTGCTCAGAGTAACAAGAGGTTGCAAAATTGCTGAAATAGTACTAATTTTGTAAGAATAAGATTGGTTCACAAATGGGGTAATCAAATACAAAACTGCTCCTCATCTTGACTTAACAAGTCTTGAAACAAATGCTCAAAGCAAAGGTCTTTCACCTTTGTACGTCCCATTTTAATAGGAAGCAAAGAACTGTAGATTTTATCCTATTATGTAGTTCTTCTATTGCACTTAGTTTGGAAATGATCACTTGATTCTGGCTCCAGAATGTTAGAAAACTTGAAAAAACACCAATGCTAAATGAATGGAATCATCAATTGAAGAAGGTTCAATAATTCATTATCTTCCGATTATATAACAATCAGGTTTTGTATATATAATTTCACTAATCTACCTACTCAGAGGCCATATCCTCATTCTAACATCAATTACTGTTTTCTCCTACTCCTAAATTTTACATTGTCCAAATCTTGCTTTAGTATAAAATTGTGAAAGCAAGTTTCCATTTCAGTTCCTCAAACGAGAAGTAACATTAATGAAGACATCCTCTCTGCAAGGTATTGTAAGACCACCCATTGGATGATCGAAACCAAATTCTTCCTCAGCTTGACTAAGCAAGTTTTGAAATAAAGGGTGGCTCAAGAATGATATAGGAATTACAAATCTCTTCTTCTGCTCCTCCCCAACATACACAGCACAGTGGCCTTTTGGAACATCTTTAGCTGTAGAAGACTTCTTGATTATACGAGGCATACGGATAGCCATGGTTGTTTAGTTCAATGTGGATAAGCAAATAATGAAGGAAAGAACTTGTAAGGACTTTGAAAGCAGAGTAAAGCTTTGAATGTTTCAAGTCTTGCTGAGAGTTGCAGTGGTTGAGGCTTCTCTTTATGTGTTTATATAGGCCAATGGAAAGTTGTGGAATCCTAGTGAAGTGCATTGAATTGGCATTTTCAGTAGGCACCAGTTAAAGATTTCTTGTGTAGTTGAATTTTGGCTTGAACTATTTTGAGACAATAGCACATGAATATAACACATGAATATGCCTTCTAACTAATTATCAAACTATTTAGACTTTGAAACTATGTCTAAAAACATAAGGCCCCATTGCTTTTCTAAATAAAGAACAGATTCATGAAATCTCATTTTCTTGAAATAGTTTAGTTAGGGACCACCTGAAGTCATTTCTTGATGTTGAATCAAAAAAGTGTAGTCAGCATCTCGATCGATTGATCATAAAATGTGAATCTATATGGGCATCTCCTGAAGATTTTAGACAAAATCTGATCATTCATAGTACTAAAGGGATGGCTCAGGATACATGTTGGTTCAAGTAGTGCTGCATTTGAGTACACATAAATTGGTCAAACTGCGATGATTATTATTGGAAATAACAGAGAAATCGATAAATCTAGAATATTCCTCCAGTTTCATTAGTCCATAAGAAGGTTATAGACAAGCAATAGAAGAGTGTAGAAACTTATCTCTAATCTGGTGATCATTTTGATAATTCACTGGTACAAATCCAGAAGAATAATATGCTGACTTAAATTTTTCAAGAGAGATAATATATATCGAATAATGAGTTGATTTTGAACCGCACTTCTTTAATTGGAAACTAAATTACTATACAAAACTTAACATTCTATGTATCTATGGACAGTCAGCATTATGGCCTAGAAACCAAAGACCAAATACTTACACCAAATTGATTCAGTTTCATCACTATGTTGATTTTTCCATAAATGAAGCAGTGTCTTGTAAGGACCTAGTCATATGCTAAACTCAGATCTCAGGTCATATATAGCATTTCACTTGGACGTGTTTTATAGTGTCCCTCAATCAATTATGCAGATACAACTAACTAGAAAGTAGGGGTAGTGAAACTTTTCTTGTTGAATTTTACAAGCACAGAGTATTGAATTTCAATTTTCTAAGTTTAAAGAGTTTAAATTTGTCTCAAAGAGTTATAAAATGCCTGCTGTCGGAGCAAGCAACAAACTGTTTCACCGATTACTTAGTTAGTGTTGCCTTACATGTAAATGCAGCACAAATCTCTGAGTTAATCAATTTCTCAGAAGGAACAAGAGGTTGCAAAATTGCTGAAATAGTACTAATTTTGTAAGAGTAAGATTGGTTCACAAATGGGGTATTCAAAACAAAAACTGTTCCTCATCTTGACATAACAAGCCTGAAACAAATGGTCAAAGCAAAGCTCTTTGGCTTTTGTATTTCCATTTTGATAGTAAGCCAAGGGACAAGAACTGTAGATTTTATCACATTATGTAGTTCTTTTATTGCACATAGTTTGGAAATGATCACTTGATTCAGCTCAAGATTGTTAGAAAACTTGAAAAAACACCAATGCTAAATGAATGAAACCATCAATTGAAGAAGGTTCAATACTTCATTATCTTCCCATAATTTAACAATGAGGCTTTGTAAATATAGGTTCACTAATCTACCTAGTCAGAGGCAACATCCTCATTCTAACATTAACTACTGTTTTCTCTAAATACTCCTAAACTTTACAGTGTCCGAATCTTGCTTTAGTATAAAATTGTGAAAGCAAGTTTCCATTTCAGTTCCTCAAACGAGAAGTAACGTTAATGAAGACATCCTCTTTGCAAGGTATTGTAAGACCACCCATTGGATGATCGAAACCAAATTCTTCCTCAGCTTGACTAAGCAAGTTTTGAAATAAAGGCTGGCTCAAGAATGATATAGGAATTACAAATCTCTTCTTCTGCTCCTCCCCAACATACACAGCACAGTGGCCTTTTGGAACATCTTTAGCTGTAGAAGACTTCTTGATTATACGAGGTATACGGATAGCCATGGTTGTTTAGTTCAATGTAGATAAGCAAATAATGAAGCTTTGGATAGTTTTAAGTTTTGATGAGAGTTGTGGCTTTTCTTTCTGTGTTTATATAGGCCTATGACAAGTTGAAGTGCATTGAATTGGTTAAAGATTACTTGTGTAGTTGAGTTTTGGCGCGCACTATTTAGAGACAATAGCACATGAATATAACATATGAATATGCCTTCCAACTAATTATCAAACTATTTAGACTTTGAAACTATGTCTAAAAGCATAAGGCCCCATTGCTTTTCTAAATAAAGAACAGATTCATGATATCTCATTTTCTTGAAATAGTTTAGTTAGGGACCACCTGAAGCCATTTCTTGATGTTGAATCAACAAAGTGTAGTCAGCATCCCATCGATCGATTGATCATAAAACGCGAATCTATATGGGCATCTCCTGAAGATTTTAGACAAAATCTGATCATTCATAGTGCTAAAAGGGACGGCTCAGAAGGCATGTTGGTTGGTTCAAGTAGTGCTGCAGTTGAGTACACATAAACTGCGATGATTATTGTTGGAAATAACAGAGAAATCGATAAATCTAGAAAATTCCTCCAGTTGCATAGTTGATAGACAAGCCAGAGAAGAATGTAGAAACTTATCTATAATCTGGTGATCATTTATGATAATTCGCTGGTACAAATTTATCTATAATAGTGATTTTAACTATTAAGAGAAACTTTTAATGATCTCGAGGTAACTCAAAAATACAAGTATTTGTGGGTTCAATACAAGAAATGTTATGGATTAAACTACATGAATTTTTTTAAATAAAAATGAATATTTGTGTAAGTATGAATATCATTTGAAAATGAGCAGTTTGGATGGAATTGTATAACTTTTGATCGATCTGAGTACTTGGGATCCCATGGATGAAGACATGGTATCCTGGATCCCATTAGATTTCACAAATCGAATAATGAGTTGACATTGAGCAGCACTTCTGGATTCCATTAAATTTCATGAATTGAATATTGAGTTGACATTGAGCAATACTTCTGGATCCCATTGAATTTCATAAATTGAATTATGAGTTGACATTGAGCAGCACTTCTTTAGTAGGAATCTAATTTGCTAAACATTCCAAGTTCCAACATAGGCACTTTAGGTGCGTGTTGACTATGCACTTTTACTTCATGTAATGTCCCATGTATGATAGAAGTAGTGTGGTGATTCACCTCAATGCTAATGCTCATCCTCAAGGTGTTTATGGACAGTCTGCACTATGGCATGTATGGCCTAAAAACCAAACACCAAATATTTACACCAAATTAATTCAGTTTCATTGTATTTCATCTAAAAGTCTATCACTATCTTGATTGTTCACAACAGACTGAGAAAGTAAAAAAAAAAAAATTAAGAATACTGTGCATAAGTATACATATAGTATAGGCAAGTAGTAATTTCTAATGCATATCCAAATGTTTAGTGATGTTGAAAAGACAACAACACATGAAATATAACATGGTTTGCTTTTCCAATTCATTAATTGACAAAGTACTTAAACCATATAATACTTGTTGAAGAAACAACATCATGTCCTACTACTTTTCTCGTAACCAAAAGCAAGAGGACCCTCTTTAATTTGACTAATACCACTATGAATGGATCAAGTCTTTTGTCTAATGATCAAATGACAACTTGGATTGGATAATACTATATTACTATCACTTGGCCCCTTATTCATTATCAAAGATGTGATTGTAGACATCTAAACATGATAATTAGTTATGTTAAGCAAGTTTAATTATTCAACTAACCTCGTACTTGCGAAGAAATATCTTTAAAACTTTGTACATCTAAAATTGATTAAAGAAGTTATGTCCACGTGATTGGCCTATGAAAAAAGAAACATGTCCACGTGGAGGACTTGTTGAAGATATAATTAAATAAATAAAATTTGTGGCCGTGAAAATTAAGAATCATGTGCGATTGCTAAATGTGAACTATCCGTTTGCAGTCTGCAGACACAATTCAACAAAAAAAAAATGGTAGAAAATGAGGCAACAACTAGTATGAAAATTTGTTAATTAATCACGGGTTTGACTTCCTCATCAATTTCTTCAATAATCGGTTCTTTACGAACAATATAATGTGCCAACATAAATTGGATTGACTTAACAAATACTGATAATGATCTGACTTTTAATAACACGGTTTGCCATAAATGGGTGATGATAGTGATATAACAATACTCATAGAAAATGGAAACGAAGACGAATGGAGCTAAGTACAACAAATTTTGAACATTTATTGCTTCAAATTTTGTCCCTTTTAGTTTACACCAAATATTTCAGCATTTATACGAAAACTACCTATCTACCTTAACAAGTTAGGAGTAAAGTTACGTACATATCGTATACAAAACTTCGACACTTTCTCCAAGTTAGATTTCACTAAGAATTAACTTAAATTCTGTTTAGGAACTAAAATATGAAAAAACTCAATTTGGAAACAAATTATTTTTGGATTTTACTTCAATTTTTTACCCAAAAAAAAAGTTTTTTTTTTCCAATATCCATTGAGGCATTTACTTCAATGCCAGCAACAGAATAACAAAAATATTATTCTTGATAAGCGAACCCAAGCATATAGAGAGAAAAAAAAGAGCACTATTTTCAAGAATCTGAATTATGATACAAATGAGCCCACTAACTTTTTTCTGGTAAATTGGCAAAAGGTTGATTTATTGAACAATGGCAAGTCCAGGTTCAACGCCTCTATAATATAGGAAAATGAGCTACTTTTGTTATCCTTACATTATCGAGAAACATCTTTTTGTATCAATAAACAACAGTACAGGAAGTGCAGTTAGTACTCCCTCCGTTCCATATTATAAGTCATATTTTTTATATATACTTACATTAAGAAATAAAATAATTTTATCCTTTTGTCTTTATTTAATATTTATTTATGACAACTTTGTAATAAATGATGAAATGTTAGCAAAAATATAAATACATTTGAATGACTATTTAAATTTTACTTTTTGGAGCCAAATTTTTTCACCAATTGATCCAAAAAAAAATTAAAATAAAGTTTTTCCCACCTCAATTTTCTTATATATTTGGTGTAAAATATTTTTTTATATTTTTATATATAAATTCTTAAAGCAAATATGACAACATCATAAAATATTCAAATTCCATTACTTCAAATTGATCTAAATTTTTCTGTTGAATCTGATGTTATTGATAATGAAATTAGACGACAAATGAATTTTAGTTCTAGTTTGACAAATCATTTGTTTTTTTATTTAAATGGTGCATAACTCCTTTACTTGGATCTTGATTTTTCTCAATTTGGCTTCACATGTTTTGGTTGAGTCTTCTATTTTTACATCCTTTGAACTTTTTGAAATGTCATCTTCCTTGATAAAATTTGTTGAAGCTTCAACTTTCAAGATTATTTTTGAAATTTTTTTCATCTTTTATTTTTAATTTGTTTGTTGATATTTTTTTTCAAAATCAAATTTTATAGAATAAGTAGTGAATAAAGAAAGTAGTT
>JAJOOS010012933.1:0-12477 GCA_029582725.1 Solanum chiquidenum
TGATCCTAGATAGATAGGGACATGCACCCTTATTCCATCAATACTCATGAGGTTATCTGACTAATAATTATATTTCACATATGGACAACTCTGTAACCGACTAAGCGCCTGTATTTTGTTCTATCTAACTTTTGAGCACAACATGCTTACAAAATTAATACTAGTTTGAGTGTGCTATATCAACAAACTACGAACTAAGGGAGGCTATACTTGCTTGATATTTTGTCTGTCTATTCTTGAACAAATTTAGAGGTATTGGGAAGTGATATTTTCATAGAAGTCACAGAATTTTGAAAAAACAATCATGGATCATAGTTTTTTCAAGAAAATTTTCAAACTTTTTTTTGGGTGGAAAGTGCCCGGAGGCACTTGTTGAACTGAAAAATCTTCTTCCATTCACTAAACACTAAAAATTAGGAGGAAAAATAAAGAACTTACAATTATTCAAACATATTTTTCTTTTAGACAAGCTTTACTCTCAAAATGTTTTCCCAAAACTTCTCTCCATAGATTGTCCAAACGACATTAATTGCTGAAAACAAGATGCTAAATCAAAACGCTGAATCGCTGCTAGGATTATTGAATGTACCTGCATAGATCGCAGTAATGCCCTCAAATCAGCATTTTCTGCAGCTAGTTCTTGATTTTTAGCTTCGTAGGCATCCACCTAATGAGTTAGACAAAATGATAAGCTTATCTAGGATACTGAAAGAGTTTAAGCAGGTCCATCGAGCACTTACAATCTTCTTGTAGAAGTCATTGTCAGTCTTCTTCCCATTCCATGTCCCACGTTGACGCCCTTCTTTCTATATACATTTTAATGGAAGTGTTACACTCCGGAATACTAATGTGTACATATAGCACACCACAAAAGAGTTGAAGTTACCTGGAGCAAATTCATTATTTCCATGCCTGATCTGGATTCCTTCTTTTTCTCCATCATCACTTGATTTAACCTCTCCTGGAAATAGCAGACCCATCCATAAATTTTAATGTTTAATAGGGTTGGAGATGGAATAAGCATAGTTCTGCATATATAATGATAGTAAACAAAGATGAGAGAGATATTACCTGCAACTTTATGTACTCCTTTTCCTTTTTCTTCATTTCATATATCTGCTGAGTTCTGACTTGCTATTTCAACAATATAATTCAGCATAGATGAGACTAGCTATGAAACACTACTTCATTACAAGCAGTATAAATAAATAGTAGTCGACCTGATTGCCAAGAACCATCCTCTGAAACTCATCTCTTTCCTTCTGCAACTTGTCAATTTGTGCCTTCAAAGCTGCAGTAGCTTTAGCTTCCTACACATAAATTTTCTCTAAGGTCAGCAAAGCGTACATCTAGACTCCTTGGTTTTATGAAACAGTAGGCTTCCAGACCTCCCTAGTAATTGTAGCTATCTCTCTATCTTTGACTTGTAGTTGAGATTCCAGCCTCTCCACTTTGGCCTCTAGTCTTGATATGTCTGATAACAGCCTTTCAGAAGAAGAAAATGTAACAATCATTGAACATCTTGCTCAGTTAAGAGAACATCAATATAGACAAAAAACCACAAGTAGACCAAATTGCCAGTATAATCAAGGCCTGGGAACTTTATTCTTTTTGTACTCAAGATAATCCAAATGAAATGGTACATACAGTAAATCACAGGAAAATGTTTATGCATACTATTGTACTGTACAGTCAGAAATATTCCTAATAATAGGAAGTATCTGGATCCTGGTCAAATTTACTTATATGCCTCTACCAATTGAATATATCTTTTTATACTTCCCAATTTCTATGAGAAGTCCATAACAACAACAACAACAACATACCCAGTGGAATCCCACAAATGGGGTCTGGGGAGGGTAGAGTGTACGCATACCTTACCACTACCTCATGGAGGTAGAGAGGCTGTTTTCGAAAGACTCTCGATTCGAGTACAGCAATCAGAGTAAGTATGAAAAGTTAAAATGAGAGAGCATAAAATATAGCAACTACTACGGACACAATAATAACAACAAAATAATGCAATAATCGAAACATCATAAAAATAGACGGTGGTAGCAAGTCCATGCAATGCTCAAAATGTTCTACTTAAAGGCACAAATGCATTGTTTCCAAGGCTGGAAAAGACAAGAAATAAATTTGATCTTAACCGCGAAAGAAAAGCAGTAAGCTCCCTAAATCAAGGGTTGCATTCAAACATCAAAAATTTCATTTTGAAGAAACAAAATTTGCGAAGGCACCAAAGCCTTTTTACTGAGAAAACACAGAAAAGGTCAAAATCAACAGAGGTTGAAAATCCTAAAACTCAAAGTCACTAAGATGACACAAGAAAACCAAATAGATATTGAAAGAATCTATAACTTAATATTTTCCAGTTCAATATTGCAAAGAACTTCTACAAACGCTTAGGGGTCGTTTGGTAGGATGCATTAGAAAAAATAAAGCATGCATCAGCTTTGTGTATTACAAATACCTTGAACGGTGCATTTTTTCAACCTATGTATGACTAATGCGAACACTCTATCAGGTATTATGCTATCTATAACTAATACATGGGAAACCATAGTATTAGTCATGAAAGGGGTTGGGGTTATAATGCATGCATTAGCATAGTTAAAGACACAATTTCCCTTCAAAACATTTTTCATTGTATTTGTGGAAGATATTTTTGTAAACAAATAGTTTTTTTAGAAATTATTCAAAGCATGTTATTTTTAATACACCAAACAAAACACTACATAATAGATAATCTCAGCATAATTAATACATGCATAACTAATATCAATATTACTAATGTCAGCATTACTAATACACCCCATTCGGCATTATTGTTATACATCCTACCAAACGACCCCATCCATCAATAATTGGAAACTACTTTAAAACTAATATCAATTTCTTAAATGGCTTTCATTCTTTCATTTAAACAATTATTTCAGAGACAACTTCTCTTATCTTTATTCGTACACTAATAAGATCAAAGTTTAGACATGTAATATCCATCCAATCTAAAGAAAACCTAAGCAAATATAACAAAGTTTGTCACTACAAGATCATTTTCACGATGCCCAACAGAACTACTTCAGAAGTCTTCAATACCGTTGTCTCTGCTCATTTGTAGACTCCCTGAATTCAATATCCCTCTGCCTCTGCTGTAATAGTGCATATACACAATTGCAAGTCCTTGCAATGGAAACCTACCAAATGAGAAATCAGTCAGATACTACGCACAGTTCAGCTCAATATATATAACATTCTCTATACATCTACCAATGATTAGCATCATTCCACTAATAAACACAACTTTGAAGAGTTTCTTGCAAAACACTTGTTTCCATAGAGTAAGCTGGATTGGAATGAAAATAAGTTTCATCCGAACTTTCATTGGTCAATATTATGAAGGGCAAACAATTCAAATGTGATACTTTTTCCAATCAAATTAACTGTCAACTTCAACAATAATAATTATTTTCCACTTGAACTATCGTAACACACAAATTAATATTAGAATGATATGAAGTGATATCACATCAAATGGGCTAAACAGAGTACAAATTTATGTTAGAAATTGAAATTCTTTTGAATATTTCAGGATCGAGTTATTTGCACCTGCACCCACTCACAACCTTTGCTTAAAACACAGTGCCCTTAGAAAAGGAATAATTTAAAGCAGAAAATGTTTTGCTTTTATCCATCAGCTTTCACTATCGTAGTTCGATCAGTTACTTTCATCTCTCTCACTCAAATTTCCCCTCAACATGTCCAAACAACAACGTATGGTTAGTAATGGATAGCTTAACCACCCCTCCCCCAGGCTCCCCACAGATATACATTGTGTGAAATACAATGAGAAGAAGAAAATAAAAGTAAAATAAGAAATGGCGTACTGGGTCATGTGCAAAGAGATCGAGGGAAGCCGGAAACCCGAAAGTGACCAGTGTTTGGTTGAGATACTTAGCACAATGCTCCAAATTGTTGATATCTGCAAAGTTACATTCACTAGAAAATACAAAACGCAAAAAACAACAGAATCAGTACATTTTGCTGACTTACATTGAAACAGATCAGTTGAAATCAAAAACCCTAAAGATATTATGTCTTCTGAATTACCTGATTCCCATGCCGCTAGGTGGAGTAGATGCACGCTGCAGAAGAATTACAATTGTTTAACTAACGAAACACAAAGTAAGTAGAATGAGATAGAAAGAGAAGGAGAAAGGAGGGTTAAAATACTCTGAGATCGTAATCATTGTCTGTAGGAGGCATGTTCGATGCTTGAGAAAAATCCAAAGAAGATAGATCTGAATGTAGGCCAAATTTTGAAATTGAAAATAGTGAGTGTTTTGTACTAGGAAGGAGGGAGGAATAGTTTATTCCATTGGTTTCACTTTTTCTGCCACTCCCTCTCACAGTAGTGCCACACCACACCCTCGAAAGTCGAAATTGGGGAAAGTACGCTTGACACGACCGGCGGATATGACGGGTCTCTAAGGTGAACTCTGTTTTGACCAGCTGGCTTCTTTTGCTATCATAGGATATTTTGTACTGTGTTTAGTCGAATATTAATTAGTCTTGAAATTATTTATTTTATATTTATGATATAATGATAAGATAAATTATGTCTATATGTGATTGAATAAATAATTTTAAATATATTTTTATTTCTCGGATAACTTTCTTTATATCATTTCTCATGCCATAGGATCCTTGAGAGTGGAACTTGGCCGGTCAAGCTTTTGAATTGGGTTAAAATGGTTTTAGGTGACTTTGTGCGGGATTGCGGGTTTATCAAAACAAAACGGCTCAATTTCGTATATAATGATATTTTTAAAAAGTATTTATTATTTATTTATTTTTAAAATAAGAGGAAAACAATGATTAGAAAAAGGTTCAAAAATATCGTTTAACACATTAGAAATGTATCTATATATATATATGATGAGAGTAATTTGCAATGTGATTAAGCCAAGTGGCAAGCTAATGTAATGCCACTTGGCAATTTTAAGGTTAATTTAATAAATAGTGTTATAAAATTTTGAATTTATTAATTTTTAATTAAAAAATATTTATTAACTAGATTTACATATAAGAAATACTTCCTCTGTCCCAATTTATATGACGTACTTTCCTTTTTAGTCGGTCCCAAAAAGAATGACACATTTCTATATAAAGTAACAATTTCACTATAAAATGTCTAATTTATCTTTAATGAAATGATTTACAGCCACACAAATTTATATCATTCATTTTGGACCACAAATTTTAAAAGTCTTCCTTTCTTTCTTAAACTTCGTGCCGAGTCAAACTATATCACATAAAATGGAACGGAGGGAGTAATAATTATCACGGTAAAAACGTTCTAACTAATCTCTTATTATTGTCTAACATATTCTATCAGACACCCTATTCAAATTTAAGAAAAGTCCTATTTGAAAATGCATTTGCACAATCCTATCAATTTGAACTAAATATTTTATATAAATAATTGAATAGATAAGGATGAAACGTAACAAGTGGCTGTCTAAATAACAATCCGCTCCAAATCAAATACTACAAACATTTCATCATCATCATTATATATAAAACCTAACAATTAACGTTACATTTATTTCAATTTTATCGTGAGAATTCAATATATGTGTCACGACCTACACTGTCGGGATTGGCACCCACACTAACCCTTCGGTTGGAGAACCACTAACCAAGTAACCAACTAACCCCAAAGCTAAACATTTAAAGATACGAAAGCAGTTTTTAAATGCATAAATAAACTGGAGTTCCCATAAACTCCGAAAGTTTGACAAAACCATTAACAAAACATTTGCGGAAAACAACGCCTAGAACCTGAAAGTTAATGTATCGAAACTCTACTAACGACAAGTCTAAGAGGAAGGGGTACAACCCCGAAACTAAACAAGCGAATATGTAAAGTACTAGTCTAAGTCAGATAAGTAACTTATGAAGATTCAGATAAGTGCTGATGGGCGAGTTAAAAGGCAAAAAGGCGTATCGCGGAATGAAACGGCGATCCTGACTGGCTCGCCTAAAATTGCAGTGACTGGACTAAGAAGATGAGAAGAATGAAGGTGAGACGAAGGACGATCGGCGAGTCGCCGAACGGTCGGCGAAACCCGACTTTCCTCGCCGATTGGTCCCAAAAAGCCACACATCAGATTTGTATAAATTGATTTTTGCAAGAGAGAGAAAGCATTCAGAAACGTGAGGAACAAAAGTTGAGAGCAAAAACACTACCATTGTGAATTTCAAGTGATTTTAGCAAGGTTTTTCATTTGGATTTTGTAATAGAGAAAATTTTAGTTAACTTTAACTTTCGAATTTCATTTACCCAGCTATGAAAAACGTGGTAGGTATTGAATTTCCTCTTTTCACTATGATTGGCTAAAACCCTAACCTTGGGGGTTTGACAATTTGACCAATTGTTGCATTTTACTAAATGGGTGTTATCGCTTAGTGGTTTTTGGTGTTAATCTGAAGCGGGTCTAAATTATTACTGTGGTTTAAATTCATTATTGCATATTTAGTAATATATTTCAGAGTTTTGTGCCTGCTCGAGAGAGAAGTACAAAACCAACGTAGTAATTTGGCATCCTTAGTAGTGGGTTATGACGGTTTCAGCTTGAGAAAGTGAAACCCAAGATTTAGCCTTTGTATCTAGCTTGAAAGAGTGGATTTGATGAGAACGTGAGCTGGTTGTTTTATTGATAGCGCTGAGGTTCAAGAGAACTCAACGGAAATAAGGTAATTGTTCGAGAGAAAATTACCTTACTTATAGTCCATTCTATCCGCGATGAATTAACATTAACGGTAATAATATACACCCATTAAGTTGAATTTACCAGTTGGTTAGTCAATCCTCCAAGTGTTTTCTAGTTATCTGATTGTTTCTTGTTGACAATTTGAAGTGGATTGGTAACAACATCCTGAAATTTGACTGTTAAACTCTTAAGTGTAGTGTTGCTCAGCTACAAAGGTTATCGTCATACTTTCTTACTTGAATTAAAAAGAAAGCTACTCTCTGTGGGATCGATCCCAACTCAGTTGATTGGGTTATATACTGACTAACGATTGTTGACGCTTAAAATTGGATGAAGTATCTTTGAAATGTTAATCAGTCCGCACATCATAATGAAAAGCCAAGTGGCAGCATAATGAAAAGCCATGAAGAAAATAGATTAGACTTCAAAACTATTTTTTTTTTAATCATCTTTAAAATAGAAATTTATAGTAGAACTCTAAACTAACTTCTACTGTTTCATAAAATTATCTTTTTTAAATGTTATGAAATATATTTAAATATCTTTGCTTTAATATTAATTTTTAAAAGATAAAGATGTAAAAATAGCAGCAGCACTAATAGTAGTAGTAGTAATAATAATAATAATAATAATAATAATAATAACAACAACAATAATAATAATAATAATAATAATAACAATAACAATAATAATAATAATAATAATATCTATAATAATAGTAATAAAAAAAAAAATAGTAGTAGCAGCAGTAATAATAGTAGTTAAAATAAATAAAAAAGATAAATAAGGAGGAGAAGGAAAAAACGTAGGAAGTAAATAAATTTAAATAAAGATAGAAATATATAGAAAATAGTGAACTACATATTTAAATTTAATATTAGAAAAAAAAAGTATTTATCATAGGATATTTTGTTCTGTGTTCCGTCGAGTATTAATTAGTCGTGAAATTATTTATTTTATATTTATAATATAATGATAAGATAAATTATGTCTATATGTGACAGAATAAGTAATTTCAAATATATTTTGTTTCTCGGATAACTTTGTTTATATCATTTCTCATGCCGTAGGACCCTTGAGAGTGGAACTTGGTCGATCTAGCTTTTGAATTGGCTTAGAATAGTTTTAGGTGACCTGGTGCAGGATTGGGGGCTTAATCAGACCAAACTGGTTCGATTTTATATATAATACTTCCTCTATTTCAAAAATAATGACTTTTTTTCTTTTTTTGGTAACATTTTAATTTTAGCTTTTCACATTGCATGTTTAAGGCCACAAGATTAAAAGACAATTTTGTACAGTTGACATAACTTTATTTTAAGACCACAAGATTCAAAAGTCTTCTTTATTTTCTTAAACTCCGTATCTAGTCAAATTAGGTCATTCTTTTAAAAAGTATTTATTATTTATTTATTTTTAAAAAGGTAAATGATTATTGGAAAAAGGTTTTAAAATGCCCTTAATGTATTAGAAATCGTTCAAAAATGTCCTCCATTCCACCTGTTGGGTCAAACTTGCCCTTTCTTCCACCTATGGGGTCAAAAATGCCCTTTACGTAATAGAAATGATTCAAAAATGTCATTATTTCACCTATTGGGTCAAAAATGTTCTTAATCTATTAGAATGGTTCAAATTTGTCCTTCTATCTACCTATTAAATAAAAATATCTCTTAACATAAATGACTCAAAAATACTTCCTAATTCTAATTATACATGTCAATAAATTTTTTTACTGTACTGTGACAATTATTTAGTTTTCTTTTGATTCGTATTTTATTTTTTTGAAAAATTCTTGTTTGTTTGTCTAAATATTTGTCTTACCTAATATACGTGTTTGCTCTAAAGTGTGAATTAACCTGAATGTATGTTGTATAAAAACATTGTCTTAGTCACGAAGAAAGATAAATTTCATTATGTATGCCCATAGTGTTATAAACACATTTGTATTATAGTGAATGTCTATTATGTGGGGTCCGTTAGAAAAAAGCTCTTCGAGTTCTCCGTTAGTTTGGACATGTTCAAGTGATACCACTGTGATCCAATATATGGATCACTATAAGTATGATTTTGGACCAAATGATCCACGAGTCCATACATACTTCGAAGATGGAGAGGGTCATCATGACCATAGATATGGGTACACGGCTTCTGTACATCTGAATATCGCATGTGGATCATGAAAGAGGTTGAGGGCAGAGAATTAAGTGAAGAAGGGTATTATAGGCTCGCTGATGAAAGAGAAAATATATGGGCATGTAATTTGTGGAACCTTGGATATGAAGTCATGCCATAAATAAGAGAGTAAATGGCGCCAAGCTCTTGGGATCAATATCATCGAGATTTAAAATTTTAGGATAACTTTTCCATGTTACCCCTTTCCTTTAGTTTGTTTTTTCTCTCTTTATTTTCCTTAAACTCAAAATTGGCAAATATGGCTTGAATTAATCATTGTGCATCACTTATTTGTCGTCTCAGACTTACCTTTGGCTCAACGAAGCTCCTTGCATTTTAGGACTTTTACTTTTTGCAAGGACAATGTGTTTATTATCTCAATTTGTGCAATGTTCTAACTTGGTTTTCTTTAGATTTTTACTTCTTGTTTACCCCTCCCCAACGGTTAATCTGTAGACTATGATTTACCACACACGATCAAAGGGCGCTCTTCCTTCTCCTCCTAGTTCAAATCGCAAAGGAAAGAGAAAGATGAGTGATAACAATGCTATTACGAAAATGATTGAAACTGTTGAACAAGAATATGCTTCGAATGAGTTGATCTCAAGGTTAAAGCAGAAGATAAGGGAATTAGAGAAGGAAATAGCTGATATATGTGAATGAGCCAAATTACTACTTTCTATCGATCCCTCTTTAGATAGAAAGTTTATTTCTAATAGTAACTAAATCTTCAAGTTTTTATTTGCAAAGAAGAAAGTGAAGCAAAATAGCTATTAAACGATGACTTTGGTTTACTAGAGACATCAACATATTGTTTTAGCTCGGTGGAAACAAAATTCTTTTTCTCAGGATCCTATCAAATAGAAATAGAGAAAGAAATAACTAGAAAGGTTGTTAGAATCCCCCCTTTCTAGAAGGATCATCTACAAAGCTATTCATTTTATCTGTATTCAGACCAAAAGCTGACATAAATGTTATGGGTAAAAAGAATTTCAAATTTTGCTCACATCTTAAATCTATAAATTGACTCGTCTCTATAAAGGAGCCGAATGAAACCAAAGTTTCATGTTCGATTTTGAATTAGAGACGTTAAAAATAATTAATCGACGTCGACTATAATCCCTAGCCTTCCAAGCTAACGATGCGGGTTCGATTCGCTACCCGCTCTATATCTATTTAATCTAAATATTTGAATCTATTTATTAAATAAAATTTAGGTTATTATTATTAGTACATCATTGAATATACAATTCAAAAAATTCTTTCACATCTGATTCTTTTTGGGGGGTTTTCAGACAAAAAGTTAAAATATGAAGAAAAAAATCAGAATGAAAAGCATACATTGTCTAATGGATAGGACAGAGGTCTTTTAAACCTTTGGTATATTCAAATCCTATTGGACGCAATTTATTTCCATATATATATATATATATATATTAGATTTCGATAACAAGAAAGACATGAATAACCAGTGTGCCACAAATCAGTCCACCTTCCAAAACAACCCTCCGCCAACGCATCCTACTTCCCATCCTCAAAATCTACCAAGCTCTATCCACATTCCTCCACGAACACTCAGTTTCCAAATTACCCATATCCACCTCAACATCATGTATATGCCTCCAAACCTGCGTATTGAACTCCACGCCTAAAAAATCTCACCGTACAGCCTCCTCGATACCAAACACCTTTGTATCAAAACATTTGGTATCCTACACCGCTCATAACTTATCAATTGCCTCCATATCAAAGGCCTCCATGTCAACTACCACATCCTCCATATTAATAACATACATATCTTATCTATAATGTCAAGTTCATCACCCAAAAACATGACCACAAAAGGTAATCCAATGTTATAAAAAAGCCCATAAAAGATTATACTCCTTTGGTTAAATTCATAGCTCAACTCTATGAAAAATTGAGGATTGATGGCCACATTACTCCTATCGACGTAATAACGATGGATATACATGCAAGATGGATTAAACACTCTAAGGTTTGTGCTTATCATTCAGGGATGAAAGGGCATACCATAGAAGAATATCGTAATCTGAAAGACAAAATTAAACAATTGATTGATACTAAAATCATACATTTGAAAGACTTTGTGCCAAAGGAATCCCAACATTAAGCATGTTAAAAGTCATTTGAAGCAATTTTCAATAAAGGCTTATACTGTTTGAGATTAAGTTTTCTACATTTAGGCTCCATTAAGTTTTGACAAGGAAAGTACCCATACTAGCAAATGGACAATAAAGTTTGGTCCGAATCTATCATTTCAGCTGTTGCTTAAGAATGTTTCGTTTACTGTCTCAAATCATGTTCTTTAACTTTGTAATTTGGAACTACCTCAGATCTGATTTCCATTTAGGAGAGGATACGTAGGCGCTCTTATTGAGTTCGGTCTTATCCTAATAAAAATTTACATTTTCCCCTGATTATGTAACTTGGTAGAATTTTTGAGAGGGTCTAATTTTTTTTATCAAAACGCATTTTCTCCAAAGTATGCAACTGGAGCAGAATTTTTGAGAGGATCTCAAAAAATTTATCAAAAGAGCTTTTCTTTTGACTTGCAATACAAGAGAAGAATTTTTTAGAGGATCTCAAAAAATCATCGAAAGTTCTTCTCATTCGAGTCGCAAGACTGAGGCAGAAGTTTTAAAGGATCTCAAACAAAATTGCATTCAGAAAAAAAGGTCAACCTTCAAATAGACAAGACACAGATCAACCTACCCCTCTTACAAGTTGACTATTTTTCTTTGAATGCAGAAAGACATGTACCTATACAAAAGGAAATTTCTACATCGCTCGAAGGATCAAGCTACTGTTATATTGAGCTCGACAAATCGCTTGTAAATGATACTCTGTCCTTCTAATAAGACGAAGGATCAAGCTACTTTGTATTGAGCCCGATAATCATCATCAAATGGCACACTGTCCTTCCGATAAGATAAAGGAACAAGCCACTTTATACTTCACTTGACGATCGCCATTAAATGAAATTCAATCTTTTCAATAAGGTGAAGGCCTAAGCTGCTTCATGCTCTCAACTATTATATCTTGTCCAAAAATTACTTGTGCCCGAGAATCACATGTGCTCAAGAATTGCATTGTGCCCAAATATTGTTTTGTGCCCGAGAATTGTATTGTGCCTGAGAATTGCATTTGCCCAAGAATTGCATTATGTCTGAGAATTGCATGTGTACGAGAATTGCATGTGATCGAGATTTGCATTTGTTGACACCTAATTTTGACCGACCTCAAACCATTTTTGGAATGCTATTTGATTAAATACGTATTTTTAAAATATATGTCGAGTTTAGAATTTTAATCAATTTTGTATAAAAATTACATTTTTTAGTATGCATGCTTTATAAAATTATATTTAAAATATTTTAAAATTATAAGTAAAACTCAAAATAATTATTTTATTTCAAATGTTTTAAAATTTAAGTGATTTAATTATATAAAAATATTATAATATTTGTAGTATTTAAATTGGATAGCATTCCCTTGAATTTCCTCT
>JAJOOS010012935.1:0-10527 GCA_029582725.1 Solanum chiquidenum
TAAAAAAATTGAAATTAGAAATATCTTTTAAAAATATTTTTTAATATTTTTTTGGGGTGGGGGGCTCAGGGTAAGGTAAAAAATTTGAAGTTAAAAATATTTTTTAAAAAGAAGCTTTTATTTTTTTTATTTTTTTTGGGGCTGGTTGGGGGGAGGGGGGGCTGGTTTGAGGATAGAGACAAAATAAATTGATTTTTTCAACAAAAAAAAATGTAATTTGAAGTTGGAAGAGAGTTTTGAAAAATGTTTTCGTAAAGTTTTATTGAAGGGAAGTCATTTTCCTTAAATTTGAGGAAAATGAATTAATTTGTAAAATCTTTTCTAAAACATTTAGCCCAACCAAAGAAAAACATTTTCCTTCGTACCAAACACACCCTACATCAAGAAGTAACTAAGAAAAATACAAAACAAATAATTAATTAAACTACATCTAGAAGTAATTAAGAAAAAACAATTCTTTGTTTTTTTTTAAAAATTATTTTTGTCTTTTGGTCATTTATCATTTTATTCCTTTGTCTCTGATGATAATATTTTTATTATTTGTTTTTTCTTGTTTTTCTCTTAATTTATTTTTTCTCTTTTTTGTTAGTTTATCTTTCTTTCTTTTTTTAAAAAACAAATAAATAATTTTTTTTAAAAATCTCTTGAAAATATTACCTAACTAACTACTTTAGGATTAATAAATAAAATATAGCTAGAGTATAATAAGAAATAATTAAGAAAAACACTAAATTCATTAGCTTGTTTATTAGAATCCAAATTAATAAAAAGCATATTTTTATAATTTTGGGCTCTTGCAAATGAAAATAAATTATGTCGTGTTCCCCCTTCCCTATGAAGTTGAACTTCGCCGAAAATTAAGCTAAAATATGCTGCGTCTACTTCTCTATATTTTTCATTCATATATAGTACCTTTTCATTTTTCTAATTTTTTTTTCTTTCTCGTTAAAGAACAAGACCAAACCTTTGTGATACGATAATAACATATACACAACTATAATGTGACAGCATCATGGAGGTCTCACAATTGGACTGAAGCAATCCTTATGAATGATATCAGAATAGTATATAGCTATATATTGTGATGATATTATGAAGGTGTATCGAAGGATTGAAGTAAATCCCGATGATACCATGAGAGTATATAGATATATTGTCATAGTATCATGAAGGTTTTATCGAAGGACTAAAATAAACCTTAGTGAACCATGACAATATAAACTGTGATGGTATCATAAGTATTACTCCCTTTGTCCCAACTTATGTGACACATTTCGCTTTTCGAGAGTCAAACAGTTTAAGTTTGACCAAGAATTTGCTCATGAAATCTTCAATTTTTTAAAAATGAAATTTATATATTTGTAAACTACATAAAAAGTACTATAAGTCTCAATAATTGATAATTCAAAATATTTAAAAGATATATGAAAAAATTACGGTAAAAGATAAACTTGTTTGAATTTCGAAATCATTATATAAAATAGTCATCAATGATATCATGTTAGTATATGATATGTTGTGATGGTATTATTGAGAAATTATGAGTTCTCTCTTGAACGACTGCTCATTAGTCAATGATACCATGCTATTATATATATAAATATACATACATAAATACATAATGAGTTGGTTGTACATGAATGACGGTCGGAAACCTTAATGATACCATAAAATTATATGAATATACTATTATGATATCATTAAGGAATGAGTAGTTTTATAAATAAATGAATAAAGGAAACCTTAGTGCTACCACAACATTATATTCGTATATTTTGATGGTATCATACCTGATCTGAAGAGTGTTACATATTATAAGAAGTCCTTAATGATACCATGTCAGTATATGATATGTTGTGATAGTATCATTGAGAAATTATGAGTTCCTCCCTTTAAGGACCGCTCATTAGTCAATGATATCATGATATTATATATGTAGGCCTAAGTCATATGCGGCCCCTTAAAGTTGTCCGCATAATTCATTTAAACACCTCAACTAAGGCTTGTATCTATTAAACACTTAAATCATTCAAAACATGTGTCTATTAAGCACAAAATATTGATGTGGCAAAATAAGTGTATCTCACTGCCTAGTAGCGCGTGAATATGTCCCAATTTTTTTTTTAGAATAAACTTTACTTTTTTTGTCCTAATGATTGGCATGCATTAAGTAAAATAACTAAAAAAGTTTTTTATTTAAAATAATGTTTTTAACCCAAAAAGAAAGTAATCCACCCCACCCCACCCCACCCCTATAGGCTATACCAATGGTCTTCTTCTTCACCCTATTTTAAGCTTTTTAAACTCTATTTGTTTTTTTCTCATCGTTTTTATTTTTCACTCTTTATAAAATGAAATTGAATTTGTTAATCGAATTTTCAACAAGAAAAAAAACAGGACATCGGAATTATAAAAGCAACCTCTGTCCATCTTTATTTCCGGTCACTTCGATCAACAAACATTACCAACCATTTATTTAAAATGATATTAGAAAATTTGATATAATTCATTTGAATCCTCTTGATTTCTCTTCAGTATCGATTTTGAAATAATTTATCAACGTCGATTTATTTTTCACAAAAAATCTCAACAATCACTTCATTAATCTATCATGCTTCATAATTTATTTCACTATTTACATTAGGCTTGATTTCAATAGCCCATAGTTTATTACAAGAAAAAAAAAATATTTTCAAAGGAATAGAAAATGACAAGTAACAGAGGATGAAAATGAAAAAGATAAGGCAAATGATTAGGTGGGTGGATTTGGGGGAGCGGGAGGGGGAGATTTTCTTTTTTCTTCTTTTTGTTGTCGCTGGAGAAATCGGAATTTGTTGTTGAAATTAGGATGGCCGGTGAAGGGAAGAAGAAGAAAGGTGGGTAGGTGGGTGGGTGGGTGGGTTTGTGTGGGGATGGGGTTTTTCTTTTTTCTCCTTTTTGCTACTTAATTTTTTGGATTATTAATGGTTGGAGTTTTTATTTTTTTAACGGAAAAGGGTCAAAATTGCCCCTGAACTATGTGAAATAGACCACTTATACCCTCCGTTACATTTTGAGATAAAAAAATACCCTCGTTGTTATCTCTAAAGACCAAAAATACCCCTCAAAAGTTAACAATCCAAATATTTAATGACATGACAAGCCATGTGGGACTGATCTCTTTACCTAAGCTGCCAACTAGGATTTCCACTAACTCATTCTTGCTAACTATCAATTCATCCTCCCAAATCAGCAGTATTTGGGATACAATATTTTCTCTACATTATGGAAACACTATCTCCAATATTTGCTAACCCAATTTTTAACTCTCCAATATTTATTTGATTATTGTACGAATTAAAGCAATCTAAATTTTGAGAGGTTCAAAACATTTCTTTCAATTCTTCTAGTGGATGCTACTAGGTCTTAAATATCAATTAAGGAAAGACCACATTTGCCAAGCATATGGGCTATTAGCTATGTCATCAACATTTTTCTTGTTTGAAAGCAGAGATAACATATTTTTTTAAAGTCAACCTTGTAAAGTTAGACTTTCTCTGTCACGTCCCGAGCCTACACCCTGGGCGGGACTGGCACCCGAAGACCATTGCTGGTCCCAAGCGAACCCTTGGCCTGGCTTTCTGAACTTAGCGGGAATTACTCAGCATAATAAGTTTAAACAATAACTTAAAGAAATAACATCTTAGCCAAAATGGCAACTTAGTCTTTAAATAACAGCTGAATGAATAATGTAAAGACTACTGAACTACTAACTTTCTAACTATCTATGAAGCCTCTAAAACAACTGAGATGGATGTTGGGACAAACCCCACAACATCCTAATGAACTAAACTAGAAAGCGAATAAAAGAGTCCTCCGGAATGCAAGGAGGCTCACCACTGAATCTAAGTTGCTCAACTGGATCAACGAGGCACTGGGTGCTGATCCTGGTTACCTGAATCTGCATCATAAGACGATGCAGGCCAACTGGCATCAGTACATTGAATGTACGAATATGCGAGTTGGAATGCTAAACAACATAGGCTAGAAAAAGGATCTGAACGAAACTGAAGAACTTACCTGGCTCAACTTAACTCAACCTGACTGACTCATTTCAATATAAAGCAATTTAAAACAAGTAAAATATACAGAAAAGCTGTTTAAAAACATCATATAACTCTGTGTGTATGCAAAGATACAATAAATCTGAGATGTATATAGAAATACAAATGAACTGATGTATATAAAATACAATAACTGATGTGGGAGTTTCTCTAACCGACAACCATCACATAAGAGCTATAATGATGATACAGTGATCAACCTCACGCTGCCAGAGCATCCTATACCCGGTCAAAGGTATAGAACCTGACTGCCTAATGGATCCACTAGTCTGATTTGAAAAGGATTCATCTAAAAAGTATGAACCTCTTCTACCCATGATGGCTACATGGTTCTATGGGGGCGGTGGGTTCTTTGAACGCTCCCCCAATTCGGTGCTCAATACTACTCCCAAAAAATTGTACTGGCTCTTATGTTTTTAAAACATATTTCCTCTGTGATTGAGATTAGTGCTCAAAACTTAGCTCAAGGCTATCTTGGAAATCAAAGTTTCCCTTCTTGCTTCATTTAGAAAGCGATTACTCTTTTCTGAAAAACTAGCCCGAAGGCTCTTTGGAAATCTCAGTTTCCAACATTGTTTAAATGTGAAAACATTTCTTTTAAACTTCTTTGGGAATACTTAGTTCCCTAATATCTCTTTGAAACTTCAAAACATAGCTTTACTCTTGCTTAACTTTAAAACTTAAGTCTTTAAACGACTTTAAAACATTGTTAAAGACCCTTGAAAACTTTAAGAAACTTGGCTTTGACTTGCTTCTTAACTTCTAGACTTGACTCTTAACTTCTTGGACTTTGATCTTAACTTTCCTTGAATTGAATTATGGATTCAAGGTTCATGATCTCATGTATATGAATGATTTCACGATGTTTAGATGTACTTTAGAGTGTTGGAATCGACTAGGAAACATAGGTACATCGCTTAGGAACAAGTACTAAAAGGTGGGGAACGAATGGGGAGAACTGGCGTCCTTGGCGCTCTGAGAGGCGCGGGGCGCCAGCCCTCAAACTTCAGAGAGGTCTGGCTGGCGCGACAAGCCAGAGGCCAAACTTGAGAGAAAATTTTGTGGCGCTCTGGCAGGCGCGACGCCCCAAACCCTTGCCCAGAACTCTCCGACTTTTCTCCTTCGTTTTTCATCTCTAAACCTTCCAATCTTCCCTAGTTCTTCCCCCAAACACTTAGGGTCATTAGTACCCTCAATATACAACCAATCTAACTCGAAAGACAACCCGGAAACATGAATCAATTCACCCCAAGCATCAACAACTCAACCAACAAGAATTCTACAATTTGTTCTTCAAGAACCTCACTTCTTCAACATGTAAACAACTCAAACCCAATGGATTGAAACAAGTTGGTGTGTGGGTGAACTAACCCAACACAAAAAGATCTCACATACCTTAATAGGGATCACCCCCGACGAATTCCACTGGCAAGCTTGGATGATCTTGGCGAATTCTTACTTTCTTCTCCCGTTCTTTCTTCCTTTCTCTTTTCTCCAAGACCTAAGCGTGAATTTAATTATTCTAATCTGACCAAAATAATATTTTACCCCAAATAAATCCCTAAAACGAATTAGGAAATTAATTAGAGAAAAGACTACTTTGCCCTTAATTCCGGATTATATTGGGACTTTCCTCAATCCAACAGCCCAACTTCCGAAAGGCATATCTCACTCATACGATGTCAAAATCGTGCAATCTTGGTGGCGTTGGAAAGATCTCTCCAAGGACTTTCCAACCATATCAAGTTCTTCTCCTAAATTCTCCTGAGATAGGAGTTATGGCGGTTTGAAAATGGCCAAAAACTCACTTTCTTAACTTAGACAAAATTTCCAGATTTCCTTATTCTTTCCAAAAATCAATATTTTCATATTTTAAACTCTTTATAGTCGTTTGTAGGTGCGATATGTTACATTCTCAGAGTGACGTCTTCTTTTACGAGTTATTATTTTGGAAAAGGGTAAAAAATGCATCAATTTCTCAAAATTAGGGTTTGATTTGAGAGGATGAATGGATGGGTTAACAAGAATGAGTTAGTGGTAATCAAGGACACTGTGCTGGTGTGCGTGTTGTGAAACTAGGGATCTGCGAGGTGGGGAACGGAGGTTCTGCTCCAGTACCGGGTCAAGCGCTATTGTTGATTCACATTGTTTGGCTCGTGTTGTTTGGTTTCGTCGGGTTGTTTGGGCTGCTATGATCGATCAGGTTTCGTTGATTACTTGATTTAGGGTTAGACTTGATATGATAATTTTTTGTATAACATACATGTATCTTCTATATGTATGAGGGGAATATACGGCTGGATGATTTTAACTTTGTTCTTGTTTTTTGTTGGATTAATACAATTTTAGGAGATTTAGATTTAAAAAAAAAGTTAGTGGTAATCCTAGTTGGCAGCTTAGGGGGAAGGTTCAGTCACACATGGCTTGCCATGTCATTAAAAATTGGGTTGTTAACTTTTGAGGGGTATTTGTGGTCTCTAGAGATAACATTGAGGGTATTTTTGAGCTCAAAATGTAACGGAGGGTATAAGTGGTCTATTTCGCATAGTTCAGGGGTAATTTTGACCCTTTTCCATTTAAATTTTTTTTTGAATATTTATTAGATTGGGGTCAAGTGCCATATGCTGCAGTTTTATTGGTTACTTTTTAAAGATAGTGTGCGTGAATTACACACACAACATTTTAAAATCTTATTATTATTTTGTGTTCAATAAGTACATATTTGTTAATATTAGAGTGGCTAATAGGTACTAGCCTTAGTTGAGGTGTTTAAATGAATTATGTGGACAACTTTAGGGGGCGAAGATGACTTTGGCCTATATATATATATATATATATATTAGTTGGTTGTACATAAATGAATGTAGGAAATCTTAAGGGAAAAGACATAAATTCCCCCTTGAACTTGTCCCGAAAAGTCAGTTACACATATAAGCTATCATGGTGACTTATTACACACCTATACTATTCAAAAGTGAATTTTCTTACCCCCTAAAACTGATGTGGAAAAAAAATAAACAAAAATAAAAAAATAGGCGGGTCAGTTTGAAATTAAAGTTACAAAAAAAAGGTTAGAATCATCTTCCCCCCTCCCCCCCCCCACACCTCTTCTTCTTCAAACCCCACCCATTGTCCTCTTCTTCTTCATTCTTTATTTTCATCACACTTCTTTAATTTTTATCACAATCTTAAAGCTCAATTTTTTTGATTCGCAATTAGGTTAGTTCCCATAGATTTGTTAGTGAATAATTGTATTTTATCTAGAAATTTTTTGATTGATTGTTTCTATCTTTTTCATTTTTTTTTGACTTTGTTAAAGAATTCTTGGTTGTTAATTAATTTTTGGGTTTGGTGGTAATAGCAACTTTATGGGTTTGGTGGTGATGGGTGACGGGTGATAAACATTAAAAGAGGTAATTGAAGGTGGCGAAGAAGAAAAAATCTATATTGATAATGGTGGTGGTGATATTTGGTGTTGGGTGACAAAGAAGAAGAAGAATTGAAGGTGATATAGTGATGGTCAAGAACAAAATCAATAGTGAAGGTGGGGCCGAATATGTTTTTCCGATGAAATGAGAATTGAAAATGGGTTGGATTAGTGATGAAGAAGATATAATTATTAGAGAATTAAAATAATTAATTAGGAATTGTTAGAGTAAAGTATAGTTAACAAAAGAAAAGTTAATTAATAAAGAAAAGAAAACAAAAAATTATAATTTATGACATGACGCTGACGTAGCGCTGATGTGGCAGCGAGTGTAATACACCACATAATGTGAGAGTGGTGTTACACATCTCAGGGTGGTAATAAATTCACTTTTGAGTAGTTAAGGAGTGTAATAGGTCACCATGATAGTTTAAGCGTGTAACTGACTTTTCAGGACAAGTTCGGAGGGAAATCTATGCCTTTTTGAAAACCTTAATGATACCATAACAACATATTTGTTATGGTATCATTAATGAATGAGTAGAATTATGAATGAATGAATGGATGGATGAATGAATGAATGGATGGATGAATGAATGAATGAATGGATGAATGAATGAATGAATGAAGGAAACCTTAGTACTACCAAAATAGTATATTCACATATTGTGATGGTATCGTACATGATTTGAGGAGTGTTACTGATTATGTGAATCGATCCTTAATGATACCATGCCAGTATATGATGGTATGATGGAGGTGGAACTGAGGGATTGAAGTACAAATCAATGATATCATGGCATCACAAAAATATATTGTGGTGGTATCATTACAGATTGAAGCAAATCCCAATTATATCATGTTAGTGTATAAATATACAACGATGGTATCATGGAGGTCTCACTTAATATTGAAACATGCATCAATGATATCATGAAAGTGTGTAGATATATTGTGATAGTATTATTATAGACCGAAGCAAATGAAAATCAAACATAAATAAAAAGCGAAAAGAAAATTAAATGAAATGGGAAAAAATAAAAAACAAAATATAAAATAACCAAAAATATGAAATTAAATTGTGGTGAAAAAATAATGAATACTATGATTTGAGAAAATAAGAAAACGAAAGAAAAATAATAAAGAATAATGAAATAATCAAAAAAAAGAGAAAAGAAAAGGAAAGGAAAATAAAACAAAGAAATTAAAAAATAAAACGACCCTTAACTTGGCTTCAACGGACAACTATGCCCTCTAACTTTGAGTGCGCACAAGTAGACACTTAAACTTGTATAATATTGAAGAAATAGACACACACGTCCCACATGACGTAATACATGTAATACGCCACGTCGGACACAACATTTTCATGTAGGGTGTCATGTGGGACGAATGTGTCTATTTGTTCAATTTAATATAAGTTTAAGTGTCTACTTGTGAACACCCAAAGTTAAAGGTCATAGTTGTTAACTGACGCCAAGTTAAGAGTCATGTTTATGTATAATAAGGTCTTAAATTGAACAAACACATTTGCTCATGAAAGAACATGACTATTATGAAAAGGCATATGTCCATGAAAGAACATGGTTGTTATGAAAAGTTATCTCTTAAACTCTATAATTATAAGGACTCTTTAGAAGTACCCTAAGAAAAATCTGCAAGTATATACAAGGGCTTTTCTGTATTCTAAAGGGAATTGTTTATAGTTTCCCAATATGTATACGTACAATATCTCTTTAAGAAAAATGATTCTTCACGCCTCAAAATCATCTTCTTCAATTATATTTTCTATTACTTTTTCTAACACTTTTCACTCGTACCCCATTTTAACGGAGAACCCCACATCAACATAAATTACGCGAAAATAAAATAAAATAAAAAACTCTCACCCTTAATCTAACCTGCACCCGATCCAACTAATAAGTAACCCAAACAAATATACCCCCTTCCATCTCACCTAAATTAACTACTAACTCCACAAATTCAAATCAATCTACAAGAACCCCAAAAATAAGAAATCTAATAAAGATAAATTATTTTCACGTGTTGTGGAAAGTCAAGAACTGTCCGTAATTAATTTCAAACACATGCAATTTGAGGCAAGTGAAATTGAAATTGCAGCAGAATTTGAATACATGCATATAGAACTATTTGGATCAACATATATAGGTTATTGTTGTATTAAATGTGTGAAGTTTTATGGAGAAATGAAGGAGATGAACAAGATCAGATAAATTTATTTTGAGATATAATTTACGTGTAAATTTCATATATGACATATATTATAGTACTATTTTCAAGCTATAGCAGTAGATTTAAACTTTCAAGCTATAGCATTAAATATTTCAGGTTATAACAAATTCACAAAAAAAAAAAATATTTTTATTAATTGGAAAAAACTTAAAAAATAAATAAAAAGATAAACAAAATTTTAAAAAAAAAATGGAATTAGAAATAATAAAGTAAAAAACTGAAATTGTGGCCTGTAATTTAATTTGAACTTATTGTAGATAATTAATGATTAGCATGAAATAAGGGATCCAAATAAATTAACAATATTTTCTATCCTTAATTCACTCAAAATCAGTTAAAATAAAATAAAAAATCAGATCATATCCTTTTTTTCTTCAACGTTTCTCTTTGTTAATTCTTTAGCCTAAAAAATAGGGGTGTTAATTATATTTGAAATGATTGAAGATAATTATTAATTAGCATGAATTAAGGAAATTCAAACTAATTAAGAATATTCAGTTTATTTAAAAAGGGCGATCCAGGCATTCATGTTTTGTTTTGATATGAAACATAATTGGTGTGAAATGCATTATAACTAAGTGTTTAATATACTGTTCATTTTTTATACGTGTTTCATTCATTAACCATACAAATTTCATACTGCTGAAAATAAAATTTATTCAAGCTTAATATATAAGATAGTGTTAATATAGTGATAATTATACAAGGTAATTATGGAATGCATTTGGTATCCTGAGTATTTAA
>JAJOOS010012936.1:0-10260 GCA_029582725.1 Solanum chiquidenum
TAGTTCACTTGAAAATTTTCTGAAAAGCTAAATTATTTACATGAAACTACTACTTCTTTGCTTCCTTAACATATCGTGAGGAGCTTGACATAAAAATTTGATCAGAGTTATTTATTACGTTGTTTTATATCACATAGATTTTTACTCATTTTCTTCATTAAGTAGATTAGTCGTATGTTTATGTCAATTTTGTACAGTTCTCACTAAATATAAATTCATTCTTAATATGGTTTAAGGCGATACTATTTTTCTTTTTAAATTAATAATAAGCATGCTTTAGTTTCAAACATGATTGAGAAAATAGAGATGTCCTGATAAGACAAACATTTATATAATCACACGGTACACATTTTTGGGCTTGATTTTGGCGTGACAAAAGAATTCATGAGGTTGAATAGACCAAAGATACTCTTCATTGAAATCACCTCAGTATTTTCATTCTTAATAATGATTTTCTTTTAACGTGCCTTTTCACATCGCTTTGACTTCTCCCATTTGACCTTCCCTTTATTCTCATTAGAAGGGGTCGTTAGATTGCAGCCCACTAGTAAAATCTAATAGGATAGGGCAAGACAAAAGAACTTCTTTCGACTCAAATGGTTAATTTTCTAGTAATATCTTATTTTGAGGGCTTTCTGATGGCCTTGTTTTGTGATACTTGCATGCCATGGCTTTACGAAAAGAGAAAGCAACAAAGAACGTCACTAATGTGTTAAATCATTTATGATAAGAAATTCTTTCTTTATTATGTGCATAAAAATATTCATCAATCATTTTATTAATACTAGGTAATTTTATATACCATAATCCTTCTTAAATTTCTAGAGGAAATTGGAAACTGATCTAACAGATTAAAAAATCTCGACTTTAAGAATCACATGTAGTATATTTATCTGTTTATATAACAACATGTATCTATATATATATATATATATATAACAACCTCATGAATTTGTTTCTTTTGTCAAACCAAAATCAAGCCAAAAAATATGTACCGTGTGATTTTATATATATATATTGGTCTTATCAGGACATCTCTATTTACTCAATCATGTTTGAAACTAAAGCATGATTATTATTAATTTAAAAAGAAAAATAGTATTGCCTTAATCCAAGAATAATTTTACATTTAGTGAGAACTGTACAAAATTGACCTAAATATACGACTAATCTATTTAATGAAGAAAATGAGTAAAAATCTATGTGACATAAAACAACGCAATAAATAACTCTGATCAAATTTCTATGTCAAGCTCCTCATGATATGTTAAGGAAGCAAAGAAATAGTAGCTTCATGTAAATAATTTAGCTTTTCAGAAAATTTTCAAGTGAACTATTTGTAACGACCCTCTTAGTCGTTTTATGAATTTTAACCATTATATTTATATTAACCCTTTAGTAGCTTTTATAAACAATTTATGACTTATAAGAATGAGTGACACGATTTTCAGATTTAATAAAGGATTATTTTGTTGCTAATAATAATGGAAAAAAGAAAATAATAGAAATATATAAATAAATAAATAAATGAATAAAAGAAATAAGGGCCAAAAGCCCTAACTGTTGAAACTTGAAATACGCAGAGGAGACAAAAAAAAGAATTAATCATTAGGTAATGATTGCAAAGATACATACAGGATTGGATTGTTGTACAACAGTTTCAATTTCCTATATAAGTTCTCATAACTTCGGCTCTTGATATAGTTTAGTTCTGGACATGCTTGTTCTTTCGTAGTACAACATCATATTATAAATCAAGTTTTGATAATAATTGAGATATGTAATGAAATAGTAGGTGTGTTGTGATATATATAAAGATCATTAAAATTATGTTATTTTGAGATATTGAAACTAAACCACAGACTTGAAATTTGAAAAATATGAGAGTTGATATGTTAGCAAGATAAGGAAGTTGATTATAAATTTGAGTGAGTATTTGGGTCTAGGCTAGACCTATAGTAATGTGAGTGTTGTTAGTTTCGAAATCTTATTCTGATTATTAATGTGAATTGATTGCTTTGAGTTGGAAGTTCAACGAAAGGGGAAGGCTCAAGTTCCGGAGTGAATTCTTGATTGATTGAGACAAGTGGATTTCTAAATCCTTGTTAAGTGTATGGAATTCGTGTATTTCCTTGTAATATGTGTTTGGGGGTAATGAGACTTGGTGATGGGTGGACTTGTCCACATTGATTAATTCTAATGATGAAAAAAGGGGTAATGAAAGGCAATGTGATAATTGTTTGTGTGTGATGTGTTGAGGATTGATAATGGTTTGGAAGACTTGTTGAATCATTGTTGATATTGTATCATGAGTGTGTTGTTGTGAATTGTGCAATGTTATGAAAATGGTCATCTCCTAATTATGTGTGTGAACATGTCATTTGCATTTTCCTGAGACATGGTTGTGATAAGTGTTATGTGAATTGAGAAAGAATAAGAAATTAAAGAGGATGTACCATTTCGAGGGACGTATCGCACGCCGCGATGGATACTATATTTCGAGGGACTTATCGCGCGCCGCGATGGTTACTATTATCGAGGATCGTATCGCGCGCCGCGATGGATGCATGGACATATATGTCCCCCATGGGTCCCGGACTGAGAGATAGAGGGTGTGTATCATTAGGACATACATGCATCATTATACTTGACATTGCATTCCATTGCATTGCACATATTTATCATTAGTGAACTTGATATTGTGTTTTGCTGATCTTGTGAGTGCCTTTTTGTGGAACTTTGATTGATGAATATTGAGCTTGTTGTTGAGGATATGTAATTGTTAGGGTGTTGTTATTGGGTTGTGTGCTATGTGAATTATGAACTGTTAGGTTGGGCTGGTTTTAAGCAGGTTATAGTTGTGGAGGTTGTAATTGATGAATATTGAGCTTGTTATTGAGAATATGTGATTGTTAGAATGTTGTTGTTGAGATATGCGCTTGTAAATTGTGAACTGTTAGGTTGGGCTGGTTTATTGCAGGTTGTAGTTGTGGAGGTTCGGTTGGGGTGTAAGGTGTACCCGTATTCTATCCCCTTAGCTTGTGTTTAAAGGTTTACTTGCTGAGTACCGTGTGATTTGATACTCACCCCTTGCTTCTACAATTTTTGTAGGTTATGAGCCTGAATTTTGTGATACTTTCCATTCTCTTCTTTTTCGTGACTTCTTGGAGATTTGTGAGGTAGCTGTTTGTCATCTCAGCGAACTTTCTTACTCATATTTATGATCTTGTTCTATTCTAAAAACAGAGTCATTTGAGACTTGTATTTTCTTTTGATTCAACTTTAATACTTTAGAGGCTTGTACACGTGACAGCCAGATTTTGGGGGTATGTTTGAGTTTATTATTAAAATTTCCACATTTTATTGTAATGGTTGAGTTTTAGGCTGACTTGTCTTGGTGGGTTAAGACGAGTGCCATCATGTTCATTTTTGGGTCGTGACACTATTTTTTTAAAAAAATCTTCCAATTACTTATTTTACGATATATGTTAAGCTATATTGAACATTTCTGTTACATCAAAAATATATTGTCTAAACTTTTTTTTAACCCAAGGTTTAACTAGAAATGTAGCATTTTTAGGATAATGTTCTTTTAGAAAATATTTACAAGGAAAAAAACAAAAACAACTCCGCTTCATCAATACATAAATGCTATTCACGTTCCTCCAATTAATTAGTTCAACAACAATAATAATATATATAGTGTAATTCCACAAATAAAATATGGAGAAGGTAATAAAATATACACTAACCTTTCTTTCATTTTGTGAAGAAAGATTATTTACAATGACCAACAACTCAAAAGAGAAGTTATTAGGAAAACGAAATTTCCATAAGAAAAAAAATGGCAGTAAAATATTAAGATACAAAGCAAAATGAAGCAACAAATAGTAAAAATTATATGTGATTACTAAATACGTCTACCAATAAGGGGAAGAAGATATGGGGCTAGCCCCCGGACTCTACCCCTAACGACACCTTCTTATTTACATTCATATCTTTCAACTACTAAACGTTCAACTTTTGAACTCATAATTTCTAAGGTGAAATGGATAAACCTATGGAAAGTTGAACTAATAAAGTAACTAAACATACATGGATCTGCATGCCTTTTGTCTTCTTTATTGGTGGATGGGGTTGCTTTCCTTCAGTGGTGGCTCGATCATGTTTGTCACGGCATTAGCACCTTTTATTTCAATGGTTGCCTTGTCATAAGCCAAAGCAGCTTCTAGCGCAGTGTCAAAACTTTCCAACCAACATCGTTTATTCGTTCTTACATTTCGAATCTCTGCAACCCATCTTCCCCATTTTCATTGTCTAACTCCCCTATACTTCGTTACATTTTCTTGGAAAAGTTTTGTATCTTTTTTCTCTTTGGACAATACCATCTTTGAAGTGACCTTGGTTTTTCCATTTCTGATGATAATTTCTTTACAAATCATTTTATGTCGTTTGGACTTCTCTCCTTGAAGATTTTCCTCCTCCTCACTGGACAAGTCTGTGGTGCCATTGTCCGTTATGTAAATACGTACAACACGTGGCAAGACAATAGAACGTTCGCTCAAGTTGGGTTTTTTTTCCTCTGACAATTTTTGAGGGTTTTTTGACTACCTCATTTTCGTGAAGTTCATCTTTGAAAGTCATTGCTTCATGAAAGAGAACAAACAAAAAATTAGAAAAAGTCCATTCAATCAGGCATATATATAGACAATTCATTAATAATCAATTTATTTTTATTTATGTACTTTCTCTGTCAACTTGATTGTCTGATTTTGACCTTGCACAAAGTTTAAGAAAATAAACAAACTAAATTCAAACTATCAACTCCGAAATTCCATATCATAAGGATAAAAAGGAAATGAAAAAAATATTCTCTTAGTCTCAATTTAAGTGGCTCTTTGAGTTTTGAGAGTCAAACAAGTTTTGACCGTGACTTTTGTCATACAACTTTCAAATATTTTGAATTGTCAATTACTTGACTTATAGTAATTTTTACATAATTTTTGAATATATATAATTTTATTTTGTAAACTTTATAGATTTCATACCTGAATTTATCATCACAATTTGAAAAATTTGACTCTCGAAGTGTTAAATATCCATATAAATTGTTATAGAGACACTGTTTCATGGATGGACATACCTTTATGACAATTGTACTAAATTCCCTAGGAAGAAAATGAGTTATCTTGCCTTTTTATCATTTTTTTGTCTTTTCGCATTTCTTAGGTGTAAAGAATGTAGATCTCTTATAAAAAAAAAAGGTTATTAAACTAAAAGAAATTTGTATAGGGTTGGAAAATAATTTCTGCCGAAATTTATATACACTTTCACAAATGAAAGACTCCAAAATTTACATGAAATAAGATCTCTTATCTTGTTTCCCAATTTAAATAAAAAAAATGTCATTTTTAAATTTTCATATGTATAAAAATGAAGATCTTTTAAGACTAAAAAATCTCTTATTTATAAAAATTATATAAAAGTAAAAAGAATTTTGGAAAGGTCTAGAAAATTATCTCTCTCAAACTAACTTAAAATCCTAGATTCACTTTTGTTATGTTATTTCTCTAGAGTTTCAAATAGAAAAAAGTCATAATGTCCATCATGAGTTTCATATAGTTTAAAAGATAAAATGCTCAAACACAAAAAGATCTAAAGCATATATAAGTTTTAAATGCATTTGTAGAAGCATATATAGAAACAAGAAAATGAGATATCTTGTCTTTTTACGATTTGAATAAAATAAAATATTTTTTTTAGATCTCATTTGTGTAAAAAAAATGAATATATCTTATAAAAGGACATAAAACTAATTTTTTTTGGTAAAAGATTACAAAATAATTTCAAATGAAAGCACATAGAAATTCACATGTCACATTTCATAAAGAAGATGAAAATTAAGCATACCTGAAAGAGGAACTCAAGAACTCTCACACAAATAAGAAGTTTTAATTTTTTGCGTTGTTGTTAATTATTTTACCTTTTGATGGTCTTTTTATATAATTGAAACTAAGGGTGTCAATCGTATGGGATCGGGTCGATTCGAAATCGGCCCAAATCAGTAGAAAGCCCAAATTAAACCAGTCCAAGACAAATAAATATTCGTTGGAGGCACAAACTTTTAGAGAATCTCTTTGTCAATTTTTTGACTAATGTGGGGCCCACTAACGCTTGAAAAAATCAGAAATCTAATCTCGTATTTTATTAAAGTTTTTTCCAAAAAAAACCTCTTCATTAAGCTATAAATATTTTTTCATATTCTCTCAATTTCTCTACTCTTTTAACTTTCAAGAATTTAATATTTAATTTCAACTTTCTCAAAACTCATTAATTCTCATATCTCTACGATATCACTTAATAGTTACTCCATTACTTATTTTTATTAATTATTAATTTATTATTTTTCTTAAAGTGCTAATAAGATTATTATTATTATTATTATTATTATTATTATTATTAATTTATTATTTCTCTGAAAATGCTAGCAAGATTATTGTTATTATAATTTTACTTTTTAGTCAAGATTATTATTACAATTTTACTTTTCAGTTATTACTTATAAGTTATTATTATTAATTAATACTTAATACGTGTTAGTTGATAGTTATTAGTTTATTACTTTATTATTATTTTGATTTATTAGGTAACCCAATGATCAAAAGTATCAAGGATTAATTATCACTATTAACTTATCAAGTGAAATTATAACTCCTAAGTTAATAAGATCATCAAAATAATTAAATTTTTATTATTTCTTTATTAGATGACTTCTTTAAATTTTAATCTACATAAAAATAATGACTACTGCATACTAAGAAAATTATTCTAACTTAATAAAATATAAAAAATATACTAATATAGTGCGAGACTTATCTTTTTATGATTATTAAAAATTGAGCACTAAAAATTAGTATAAAGTACAAAAATTTCAATAATTTGGGTGTTAATTTCATTCTATCTTGAAAGTTTCTCAAATTACAATAATCCTGAATTTTTCAGAACTCACAAATACATTGCTCCTTCACCATATACATAGCAAATGATATATAAGTTATGTATCAAATATATAATTATAAATCAGATTTATACTGATTTTGGTTTGAAATAATTGGAGTTATGTATCAACAATAACATTTGTACCAGATACATTGTTCACAAACAAAATGTGATGTATTTGATAGAGATGGAGTGATATACACGAAATTTCAGATGTTAAGATAGAGAAAAGGAAAAAATAGATTTTTGTAATTAATTCAAATGGTATAAATTTTTAAAAATTATGTTATCTTAAATCGTATAATTAATTATCCTTGAGATAACTATGACAAATTATGACAACTCCTTGAGATAACTAATGCTATATGTTTGGTAAAAAATTATTACCTTAATTTCTTTTTAATAGCTATTCAAATTGTTATTGCAATCTATCGCTACTTTAACGTACAAATTTGATACTTTGCGTCTATATATAAGAAATCAATATTTGATTATTGCAGACACAAAGTGCACAAAATACGAGGAATAGAACAAAACTTAAAGTCTCGCATGCCGGTGGTAGCAAAAGTAATGCAAGGAGAGGTCGTCAAATGGTAAGTTTCTTTACATTGAAGTTTATTTATGAACCACTTTATTATACAAAATAAAATGTATTGCTTGTTACTTATTTTTATTTGTACTTGATTAATGATAGGACAAAAATTGGGAAGGCCGGTGTGCCAAAGTGAAGTTGCATTGTCAACTTTATTGAAAAAGAATGGTAATTATGTGAATGAAGAGGGAAATGTTTTAGTGGTAAGTTTCAAATACTCGTCTATTTTGTGACAGTCTTGGTATAGAAATGATATCTTTGTGTTCTGTTTTGAATGTACTTCTTTTTAATCTTCATAAGTTATGTAACTTTTCCTACACATGGTTCAACTGCTATCTAGAGATGCTAAACACAACAGTTTCCTGGAAAAATTACAGAATCATCCAGTTCCATTGCCACCCACTCCTAAATAAATTTTTACCACTTAAATATTTTTAGTGATTTTAATAAGTGCAAGGTAGAAGATGTTATAGTTTTGCAATACTTGCTAATGAGTTGATTAACAATTCATTATTAACAATGTTGGCATTTCTCTCTCATGTCTTCTATTTTAGTTGTAGGATAAAATATTGGAGCATCTACCTGAAGAACAAGAACATGCTGCTACTTAAGGTGTTCCGTTGAAGATATTGGGTCATCCTAATGACGCCATTGAAAAAGTGTATTGAGTTGAACATTCTGGTCGTGTGCGTGGTATATGTGATAATGTTTGTCCTTCAGCTGCTTTTGGGATGCCTAGACATTCAATTAGTCATGCAAATGTCGGTAGTTCCAATAATATGTCTCATCAACGTGTTGAAGACCTAGAGAAACAGGTAGAAACTTTGGAAGAGAACCTGACCGAATAATAAGAATGAATTTGAAAACTATATGTCTAATCTATAAAATGAATTTGAAAACTATATAAAGTACCTACATTTTATTAGCCACAGTTCCTACATAGTTAATAAAAAATTACAAATATAATCTATTTTTCAGGCAATTAACTTTACCTACGAATTAAGTGTGGCTAAGTGTTACCTACGATTTTAGGCGTGGCTAATGCGCGCATTTTTTGTAGTGACAGTTCAAAGACTCACATGTCACAAAGATGATATAAAGAAAAATTGAAAAAATTAGAACATAGTTAACACAAAAATCAAGAAACTAACCTAGAATTGTAACCCTTTTTTTAGTTTCTCTAACTGTTTGATAGCCGTGCTAACACGGGTTCAATAATTTTGTATTTTTTATTTTAATTTATGTGATAGGTAAAATTTAGAAAGTTAATTAAATTTTAATATGATTTTCAGATATTAAGTTGTTAATTAATTTTTGCCTGCGCAAATTTTATGTGAAGAGGTTCATTAAGATGTCCATAATTAAAGTAATTTTCGTCATCGATCGTTGAATTTTTACTCAAAGCAGTTACAAGATATAAACAAATATTACCGACATTCAAAATAATAAAGCAATAACTAAAGAATATGAATTTTAAACTAAAAGTCATAGCTAAAACGGATTCCATAATTTCAAAAAAATTAGACACTAATTAAATTAAAGTAGAACAAAAGAAATATTTTTTTAATTCTTTTTACGAAACACGGTGTGCCTGCTTCAGCGTGAAGTATTGAATTTTAAACTAAAAATAATAGCTAAAATGGATTTCATAATTTCAAAAATATTATAAATTAATTAAATTAAAGTAGAACAAAAAAAGTACATTTTTAATTTTTTTTACGAAACACGCTGAAGCAGGCACACCAACTAAGACATGCCTGCTTCAGCACGAACTCTCTCTCATATAATAAGAAAACTTGAGAGGTGGCAGCCGACATGAAGCGATTAAAACAACTAACTATCAAAAAGCCTAATTTCCCTCTAAATAAACAACACATAAACTTGTAGGCTACTATTTTCATGAAAATAAAAAAAAATCACTTGATTTAGTCATATAGTGATACAATAACAAAGTAAAAGCAAATCAAGAATAAGAAAGAAAAAGGGTTTCATATGCAGTAAATCCTCTTTGTAGGGTTTAATAAATAAAAATCTTATAAAGTTGACATCGTTTATAATTTACATATCTAAATTATTGAGTGTTTTATCATACGATTTTCAAATTTTCTAGGTAAAATTGAGTTAATGTATGCAATTCACGTGGCATACATGTGCTAGATTAATCGTATTAGCAGTTTAAGATAAATAATAAGTAATAGGTAATAACTAAACGTAATATTGTAATAATATTCTCTCTAGCACTAAAGAGAAATAATAAATTAATAACGAATAATAATAAGTAATATTGCAATAATAATAATTTTATTAGCAATTTAATAAAAATAATGAATTCATAACTCATAATGATAAGTAATGAAGTAACTAATAAGTAATATTGTAATAATGAGATTACTATGACTTTCAGAGTATTAATAAATTACTACTCCCTCCCTTTCATATTAATTGAATTTTCGACATATTTTTTATTTTTTAAATTAACTTCATTAGTTAGTATTGGAATTAGTTATTAATTAATATTTAGTTATTTTAATCATAAATTTGACAATAATTAATAAGGGTAAAAATGGAAAATTATGCCTAATTTATGTCTTAATCTTCTTTTCTTAAAGGTGTGAAACACCTCAACAATTCAATTAATATGAAATGGAGGGAGTAATTAATAAAATAAT